>JAURVB010013703.1:0-58845 GCA_033002965.1 Piper betle | reverse complement strand
ATTTCAACATATTACACATTATGAAGGTACCCATTTTTTTAAGAAATATATTATAATATATATTATTTTTAGTAAGATTGAGCATTTAAAATTATAAAGTCATTTATATTTATTTAACGCCACCCAACTAGAGCCTAAGTGTTTGAGCATAACTATTTACTTTCTTCACCCCTACAAGAATTCTATAATATTCCCAAGAATTAGTCATATCAAATACTTACATAAGACCAACTATATTAGTAACGATGTGCTTATAGATTTTCAATTATTAGTAACTATATATGAAGAAATGACTAGACTCGTTAATTTGCATTTCAGTTTCGGTTTGGTCTTTATGGATAATATTAGTGTCTTAATTTACTTTTCTTGAACTTTTCAGTTAATTAGTGTTACACACAATTATAAGAATGTTCTAGAATTACTCTGAGTGGGTTATTGCTCTAGAATTACCAATCAAATCAATCAAATAAGGATAACTTTTCAACAAATATTATGTAGTTGGACTTACTAAATTATATGATCCAAATGGAAACTATTGCCCCCTCATAGCACATGTGTATAATGATCATCCATTATGGGAATGTAATATATAAAGGTGAAAAATATAGTAGATGAATACATTACCTTGCCAGTCATAATATCATCCGCAATGCGTCCAAGACGTGCCGAGTCTTTAAAAAGTTTAGGGTAACCTTTGAACCAATCAAAAACCTCATTTGTGGCAATATCTCCACACCCAGCAATGCAAGAAGTATATAGCACTCCGTATGTGCTGCTGATCTCCGAAACAACCAAGTATTCTTCAAGGGTGGGGATGTATCTTTCGTGTAGCCAAGTTGTTTCTTGAAGGTAACTTTTGCACAAATTTTTCATCTTGAGTCACAAGAAGGATAGAAAATTTTAACAGTGGCTAGATGGTAATTGACATTAATGAATTCTTATTCGTTGGTTGTCTCAAATTAAATAGATCTTATTTAATATGGAGCTTTTAGGATGAGTGGGTCTAAATTATCTAAATTAAAGCAGCGCCAAAGCCAAAGAGTATGGTTTGACCCAACAAGAGTATAGATCTGATCAAGGAATATTAAATTGCTCTAATTTATTCCTAAAAGACTACTTACCCATATCAGTTCAACCGTTAAGCCATTAAAATTACTTCCACCCGAAGAGAAGTGTTAAAATAAAATTATTAAATGGTTTCATTTCGTAGTGTTTTTAAGCAAGTAGTTAAATCGGTATTTAAAAAATTGATACCTCTTCAGCTATGTATTGCACTCGATGTGCATATCCTTCTGGGGCCAGTTCCTCTTCAAACTCCTTCAAGGTGTGCAAAATCGCCTCATATAATGGTTTAGTGTATTCTGGTAGAGTTTCAATGGCCGCAACATCATACCTATTGATTATTTCATATGTTGATTGAATGAGAAAATTTATAGGTTGTTACTATTCGCTTTAAGCTAACTGTTAAGTGTAAGTGTCCATGTCACAACATATTATCTCTATTTACTCAGTCTTAGATGATCTTTACATGTATATTTACCTGCATATAGCGTCCGTAAATACTCGAAGCTCATCCAATGTTCCATACACATCGTATTCATCATCTACAACCGCACAAATGATCAGCATCTTGGTGCCCATGATCCTGCCTCTTGAATATTGCGGTTCAAAGAGAAGGCCAGAAACGTAGAAGTAGGTCTCTGAAATTCGATCCCTTGCAAATGTCATCTTGCCAACAAGATCGAGTTTCTTCCACCACCTGCGCCAACAAATTAACCCACTACGGGAGTTGAGCACGAACATTAATTGAAATTCAAAAATTACCTGGTGGTGTATGCTATGTATTATCAGTTACACATATATGTATATGTTTTATCTATTGTACTACTGACTTGGTTAACTCCTTAAGCTCCCATTGGTGTAAAGCTTGCAAAATGTTGTAATCCAGCTTTGCAAACTCTAGCAGCTCCTTGTTGATCATATTGGAACCACCTTCTTCACACCAAGAGATGAATTCCCTGGCTTCCAACCTTTCAATCCGTTTGTGAAGAGGCAGTTCTAAAGAGTGCGACACTCGTTGGGCTAAAAGAGAGTCTAAGCCGGGTAGAGCAGCTTGAAGATGCTTTTTGGAGAAGGACAAGGCTTCGTCTAGTATCAAGTCTTGCACAGTTCCAGCGTAGGATGCTTCGTATAAGCTTAGAAGGCCCATCACATCAAAAGCTAGATGTTCCTTAAAACCGCCATGGGCATCCTTGAATTTGCTAAATGCATCTATTGAGTATCAACATTGCCTTGTGGTTTAAGTAAATATTTGCGCCAATAAATGCATGGAATGCATGTACTTTAACTTTTTCATTAGTGCAAGCCATGCAGTGCACGTTTGTTAACAAGTTATCAAACATGAATAACCAATTATACCTAAGCCACTAAGTACGACCATGCAACTCAAGTGGAAATTAATGAGCTTTAGCTGTACAGGAAAAATTAAGTACTCAGCCTGCAATTTTTTATAATGAACAAAATAAAAGGTAGATCTACTATTTGTTGGGCCTTCTGGGCCCGGTAAAATGACTTGAAACAAGTATTAGGGACCCATATAATCTAAAAAGTTTAAGAATAAGATTTTCTGGTTAGCTTACATACAAGTCACCAACTTCATTTACCACTCATGTGGATTAACACAACACTGTCGATAATAGTGGCCTTTATTTTTTAGTACGAAAGTGAATTAAAGTTCATAATTCATTACCGGACGATGCATGGAACCCATTTTGTCTAAGAAGGCGAAATCGTAGGGCCAGGGTGTGAAGGTCATCTTCAGAAGAATCATTGGTGTACGTGTTTATCATGTTCTTCAAAGCTTCTTCTATCACCATCTCAAACTGGTAAGAGACTCCAAGGTGACAAAGCGCATCAATCAGATGCACATGCTCTGCTCCCGTTGCGCAGCTTAACATGTCAAGCACTTTATCTTTGATCTCCTTTGCTCTTCCTCTCCATGAATCCAATCTCTGCATCAGCAAACCATTCATATTCACAATGATATACACACCAAAGATATCTAATAATATTGACGATATCAAAATCTTATAATACCTCTTCATTTGGGGAAATTTTCAAGAAGTAATCACCCCAAATGTCTTCTGGGAAAGTAACCAATTTGCGGCCTACAATATTAACCTGAAGTTCTTTTGGTGGTGCTTGGGCAGAGATATTGATAGCACAAACGGCATCCATTGCACTCTTCGATCTCTATCAGTTCCAATGCATAAGAATCTACTACTAAACCCTCCTTTATATAGGCGATAAAGATGAACAAAAATACTACTGTGATGAATCCCATGTGATGCACGATGATACCACAATAAATGTCTTGATTGTGATATTATGCGTCTCTTAAATTAAAGAGTGTCAATAAAGGAAATTGCATACCATGCTTCCATTTAGGCAATTACTACTACTACCATACACACTTTTATAGGAGTCAAATACTGAACCTAGTTATATTTCCCAAGCTATATTCTTATAGGAATTAGGGCGACGACCATGTGAAACATATTTTAATTTTAATAATTGAATTTTTCAAGTGTGAATAAAACTTTTTTGTACAAAAAATACATCATATATGAATAGGTAAAATATAACTTGTTAGACAATAATTCAACCACCACCGTGACCTTGAACATTTCTCCATTGTCTAATTAGTAAATTTGTTTTCGATTTTCGAAAAGATATAAACATGGAAGATTGTAAAAAGGACAAAATTAAGCTTGCAAAACCTTATATAATATATATAATAGATTAGCATATTAATTGTTTTATAGAAGCCCATAAAATGTAGAATTATTCATGAAAGGATGAAAAAAGGATCTAATTTTTTTAGAAAAAAAACAGGGGAGAAGGAGAAAAATTTTTTTTAGAAAATCGCTCATTAGCGAGTGGGAGTTTTGTGACCACTTTGAAACGAGTTATTTTTAAGTCCACCTTGTTATCTCAACCACGATCACCAAATATGTCAATAGTTTAGTAATCGCACAGCAACAGAAAAGTGATCGCAAAAATGACGAGGTCACAAGAGTTAACGGTTACAAAACTCTTGTGGTTAAACGATCGATATTAATTATAAATAATTTTGCGACCCTAAAGGCAGTGCCAAAGAGGTCAAAAAATTTCCCCGTTTCAAGCCGGCTCACTAACTGGTCGGAAAAAACCACTTAAAATGTCGGTCGTAAATCTGCGGATGCTAATAGCCGTTTGTATACTAGTGTGAAGAACCACACTTGAGGTTGGAAGTTGGAGCACAATTTGATGTTTTAGATTACTAGAAAAATACTTCATTAAAATATAAAATTTATGGTTAATGGTTAGAGGTATTTTTGGAAATTCTTCTTTCTACGGTAGCATCGGAATCTGCATTCAGCACTAGAAGACGAACTATCAGTAATTATCAGAGTAGTCTAAAACACCAAACAGTTGAAGCTTTGATCATATGCGCCAAAGATGAACAATAATACTACACGGATACATCTCATGTGATGCACGACACCTCAATAAATCTGCTTATTGTGATATTATGGGTACCGTAAATTACAGAGGAGTGTCAATATCATCCATGAATAAAGCGAAATGGAATAAGGAAAATTGCATACCATGCTTCCATTTAGGCAATTACTACTGCCATACCTTGAATTCCTTGGTTGTGATATTATGGGTATACTAAATTACAGAGGAGTGTCAATATCATCCCTGAATAAAGTAAAATAGAATAAGAGAAATTGCATACCATGCTTCCATTTAGGCAATTACTACTCCCATATATACTATCAATGTCTTGGTTGTGATATTATGGGTATAGTAAATTACAGACGAGTGCCAATATTGTCCCCGGATAACGAGAAATGGAACAAGAGAAGATGAATAGCATGCTTCTATTTTGGCAATTACTACTCCCATACATGCTCTTATAGGAGTAAAATACTACAACTTGTGATATTTACCAAGTTAGAATTTGGAGCTAGTGAGAAGAAATATGAAAAATACTAGTGACCACGATATTGAGAAATATATTTAAGCAAATATTAATCTTAAATTGAGAAAAAATTGGAAATAATAGTTTGATTTAATTATTAGTATACATCAAATAAAATTTTGAATAACTTAATTTAATTGAAAATTATTAAGGAATTGTAACTTTTTAGAAAATAATTAAACCATGCCCCTATGTGACCTTGAACATTTATCCATTGCCTAATTAATAAAAACTGGAGATTGTAGGACAAAATTGTGCACACATTACCTTATATGAGATGATTGATTAATATATTAATGGTTTTATGGAAGCCCATAAAATATAGAATAATTCATGAATCAAAGAAAAATCATCTCCTATTTTTTATTTTCTTTAAAAAATTAATTACGGGAGAAGGAGAACAAAAAAATGGAGAGAGAGAGAGACAGGTGAAAGTAGAACCCCCAATGTCGGCTGTCTTTTCAATCGAAATAAAAGAAGAAACACAATTTACTAACAAAAGATTTTATGTTTAACGATTTGTTACACCTAGAAACTATTCCACAAATGACATGACATGGATGTATGCAGTCATCTTCAAATTATTTGATTGCAATTTTTGAAGTCGAGCTGTGTGCATATTCTACTGCCACAGGTATTTGAGAATGATGTGATCTGTTTCTACCACAAACTGCCTTCCCAAAAGGTATGACTGTCATTTTTTAACTGCAAGTATGAAAGTGAGCAACTCTCGATCATATGGTTAGTGTTGGGATTTTAACAACCAAAATCCCCAAATACCATGTTGTGTGTGTTTTGACAAGGCAAATCAATACAGGATAAAAGATATATGACACACAAATTTAAAGTGGAAACTTTCAAATTGAAATAAAACCACAATCAAAAAATATGATATGAGTAAAATTACTCCTAATTACAAATCATAGACAAAAGGTAGAGAAGGATAAGAAATAAACTACAGTTGGTCTTGTCAAAGAACCAAACTCATGTCTTTTCCTCACAACGAACAATTCCTCTTTCTTCTCACATGCACCACCAATGGTGACCCTGTCTAGATATGTAACCGCAACCTCTAACTGGAGCATACTCTAATTAGAAACACCAACCTCTTACTGGAACACACTCCAATTAGGAACACCAACCTCTAACTGAAACACACTCCAGTTAGGAACACCAACCTCTAACTGGAACACACTCCAATTAGGAACACCAACCTCTAACTAGAACACACTCCAATTAGGACCGATACACACATCGGACAAAGTAAGTACACCATGAGGAGAGGCTACCATGAGGAGAGGCTCTCCCTCCTCTAAGGGAGAGGAGAGCCTCACTGTAAAACCCTCACAGTGAAGCACACAATGATACACTCAGTTCTGTTGTACTCTCTCCTATTCTATTCTCTCACAATACAACTATATATATATAGGAAAAGAAAACCAGCCTCATAAATACCAAGAGCCAGAATACTAAATACTCATAGTCTTCAGTAATTCTTCTCGAATTCCGCGTACCTCTTGGAATAACTTCACGTCTTTACGATTCCCCATATAATTGCATGTCTTCTCACATCCATCGTATGATGAGGGACCCCAACAATTCTCCCCTCCCGAATCATACGGAACACACTAGGGTTGGTTTCAGCATTGTTCACATGGGAAAGAGATACAACCCTTCCAATCTCCCCTTCTTGCCCCATGTGGAAACTCCTTAAAAATCTTCAACTCGCACCACTTGTCGAACATCGGTTGAACTTGAAGCACCATTGTCGACCACTTGACGACTGCCATCACATGAGGAGGGAAATATTTTAACACATCTCCCTCTCGACTCATGTGAAATGTCCTCTATCTCCCCTGATTGGAACTCCTAGCACATCTCCCAAACTCGTATAGAAGAAACTCCTTTGCTAGTACCGTCGAAACATCATCTTGAAAAACAAACAACACAAACCTCCACGAACCACAACTACACGAACTAAAGCTCTGATGCCACTTGTTGGGATTTTAACAACCAAAATCCCCAAACACCATGTTGTGTGTGTTTGACAAGGCAAACCAATAGAGGATAAAAGATATATGACACACAAATTTAAAGTGGAAACTTTCAAATTGAAATAAAACCACAACCAAAAACTATGATATGAGTAAAATTACTCCCAATTACAAATCATAGACAAAAGGTAGAGAAGGATAAGAAATAAACTACAGTTGGTCTTGTCAAAGAACCCAAACTCATGTCTTCTCCTCACAACGAACAATTCCTCTTTCTTCTCTCACATGCACTACCAATGGTGACCCTGTCTAGATCTGTAACCGCAACCTCGAACTGGAACACACTTCAATTAGGAACACCAACCTCTAATTGGAACACATTCCAATTAGGAACACCAACCTCTAACTGAAACACAATCCAGTTAGGAACACCAACCTCTAACTGGAACACACTCAATTAAGAACACCAACCTCTAACTGGAACACACTCCAATTAGGACCGATACACACATCGGACAAAGTAAGTACACCATGAGGAGAGGCTACCATGAGGAGAGGCTCTCCTCCTCTAAGAGAGAGAGGAGAGCCTCACTGTAACACCCTCACAGTGAAGCACACAATGATACACTCAGTTCTTGTACTCTCTCCTATTCTATTCTCTCACAATGGAAAAGAAAACCAGCCTCGTAAATACCAAGAGCCAAAATACTAAATACTCATCGTCTTCAACAATTCTTCTCGAATTCCTTGTACCTCTTGATATAACATGGTCACCTGCTTCATCAGACCCCTAATAATTTTTAAATAGCCTTGTAAGTGGTCCAGCTATTATTCTATACCCCTAAATGAATTTTCGGTAATTCCCGGACATGGCCAAGAAGCATCTCAAAGCTTTTAAGGATTTGGGAATTGACCACTTCACCACTAATACCACTTTTTGTGGATCCATGATCACACATACTGACAACATTGTGTACCCCAGATACATTGCTTCTCGTAGTCCGCACTCACACTTAAATCTTTTCGCCACCAGCTGATTGTTGTTTCCAATTGCTGAATATCATCCAAGAAGACCAACCTGAATTTCAGCAGATATGGTAGAAATACTCTATCCATTAATGACTGGAAAGTGGTGGGCGCATTGCATAGACCAAATGGCTAGGCCTTGTACTCGAATTGGCCATGGTGACTCTGGAATGTAGTTTTCTCGATATCACCTTTCTTCATTCGTATCTAGTCATACCTTGATTTGAGGTCTATCTTGGACAAGAATCTAGAGCCATGGAGTTCATCGATCAGCACATTTATTATTGGAATAAGAAACTGATTTTTAATTGTTGCTGCATTTAGAACCACTAGTCAAAAGGATTTGGTCTGCTCATGAACCGAATTAAAATGATAAACTTTGGAAAGTTAATTCATAACCTATTAAAATGTAAAATGGACCCACAAGGACCTAAACTACTAAAGGCGTCAAAAACAGAAACTTGGGGGATTCTAATGTTGTAACATCCCGAATTAGTCTGCCCCCATACCGAATCGAAGATGATAAACTTTGGGATTTTAATTCATAAAATAGTAAAATGCAAAACCAACCCACAGGGACAAAACACCCAAGGAATCAGAAGATAGAAACTTGAGGGCATCAAAAATGCTGAGAAAAATACCAAATGCATGTAACAACACTTATGGTTGGGCCCATGCGAATAACACAGCCTAAATGTATTGAAGTTACAAAACAAATTAAAATTCCTAGAGAAAATACAGTAGAGTCACCTCTGTAAGTAGGATATTCAAAAATTTTTCACATACATGTATATATTCACAATTTATAAAAGACATGCATAGCATTCTAAAATTTTCATTACACACACAGAAAGCATCTAGGAGGTGTTCCACCTCATTCACAATACATAATAAAGCATTTACAGCAATAATTTTACATTCTTTAGACAGTTGGTTTGCTTAGTCTTCACATGGGTCAATTATCATACTAAACAAAGCCCAGATGTTCCTTCAAGTCATGTTTCTTCTTCACTATGGGTACCCAAATAAGTAACGTGGTTTAATATACATGAGATATATTTAACCTTGAATTTTAGGACTCTGGGAGTTAAAAAGTTCCTGCACAAAATATCTTAGACTTGTGTGCCCGAGAGTATTTTGTCTACGAAACAGAAAGATACAATTAGTAATAAACAAAACACGAATATAGAAATCTAGCTTTCATTTCAAGAATGGCCCTAAGCTATACAATTCACATCAAACTATTACAATCCTACGGTATGAGACATGGGGTTGTACGGTTTCCGGTCTCAGTCCCACATTGGGATTGAGATTGGTTGGTGAATGTTATATGAAATGAGTTATAAGTCTCTTAAAATGGCTAGTCATTTTGACATGTATCAAAGACCCATAACATTTGGCATCAAAGCCAACCCATGTCTACACATGTCGCCTCCAGGAGTCTTGGTGTTACTGCTGCTACTGTGGCTGCCTTAGGCATGCGGCTGCACAATGCCTCCTCTTGCCATACGAGAAGCATGAACTAGTAGGCCTCTGACATGCACGGATCATGTTTCTGGCATTGTGGACATGTCAGGTACTGTTGGTAGGTTCCACTACCCTAGCCTTAGACCATGAATGATTAGGTTTACTGAGAGAACCTGTTAACTTGTTGACACTTTGCAGCATATACTATCAATCCACCATCAATCCTCTGCCTTCGTTGTTGTGGACCCTGGTGGTCCTAGCTTCTACATCTTTGTCCCTGGCAATTGGATTGGCCTGTGTCCCTCGACTTGTGATCGCACTTATGGGCATGATCACACTCCAATGCCCTCATTACAGCCTCTGCCTATGTCAAGCATGAAAAGGTGGCCACTATTGATCAGAGATATGTAGTACTGATACAAACTGAGTAGTCTGCTCTCTCTTACTCACAAAATTGCCCGAAGTAAACCTCTCTGGTGTTAGAGATTGGGCCTGCTACTCCACGACAGACATGCCCTCACACTTCTATAGTGGCAAAAACTCCTTTTGACTCCTAACCATGGCAAAGAAGCACTTGATGTTGAGCACGTAGGTTCCACTACCCTGGCCTCACACTTCTACTGTTGGTAGGTTCCACTACCCTGGCCTTAGACCATGAATGATTAGGTTTACTGAGAGAACCTGTTAACTTGTTGACACTCTGCAGCATATGCTATCAATCCACCAACAATCCACCGCCTTCGTTGTTGTGGACCCTGGTGGTCCAAGCTTCTACATCTTTGTCCCTGGCAATTGGATTGGCCTGTGTCCCTCAACTTGTGATCGCACTTATGGGCATGATCACACTCCAATGCCCTCATCACGGCCTCTCCCTATGACAAGCATGAAAAGGTGGCTGAGTAGTCTGCTCTCTGGTGTTAGAAATTCGGCCTGCTACTCCACGACAGACATGCCCTCACACTTCTTTAGTGGCAAAAACTCCTTCTTTTGACTCCTGACCATGGCAAAGAAGCACTTGATGTTGAGCACGTACCTAAACTCATCCCATGATATCTACTCTAGTTGCCTGGTTGTTTGAATAACTTCAATGGCGTGCAAGTATACATGGTTAAAATAAGTAATATAATGATAAATTTCCAACTATCGTCCCACAGACAGATAAATTTACTTTCATTAATAGTAGAAAATATAATTAAGAGCAAAACAACATCTAAAAGAAATTTTTAGTTTAAGATAAAATTTGTTCTAGAGTCAAATTTTCCTTAACATGAAATTAATCTTCATCACATCCTACTCTTATCTTCTATTCCCTCGAATTGCCGATATAAGATAATTATATCACGTAGTGGCTCCCGCTCCTTCATGCTTCTATTATTTTACTTCAATTTTTACCTCCCGGAAATAATTGATTAATCAACAAAATAATGCATTAAGATTTGCCTTACAATCAAATACGATGTTGTGTATCTCCGACTATAACGACAATTAAGTCAAAAGACTTATTGCGCGATGAATTATCAATGACTAATCAAATTAATTTCTCACAAAATCTAATTAAACTTCATTATTTAAGAAATAGGCGATCGATCTACTCATAGTATTAGGTACATGATAATTCAAACAATCTAATTAAATAAAAGAGCAAGAGGTTGAAATGAATTTAATTAAATTGTGTTAAGTTCTATTTTTCTCTAGAACAAAATAATGGACTAGTCCATAATAAAAGTAAGGAACATGTGAAAAAGAAATGAACTTATATTATAAAAAGTACTAAAAATTACAACAAATAGAACTATTTAAATCTATAAACTCCTAAACCAAGAGTTGAGATATCCCAAATAACAATTGACCAATTTTTTACATAGAAGATGAGATGGCCATTACACACATGAATTCAAAGAAGGTGTTTACAAATCCACGTAATCTACTTAATTTTGGTGTCCAATCAAGTTTGCAACTTCTTGACTTGCTCAAGCAATCTTTAAATAAGGTGGGGACAACATCCCTCCTATTTTTAGCTTTGTGAACTCCTTGTAGTAACCATTTGGTGGGGACAAGTGCCATGACCTTTCATTTCCTAAGCTTAATTTGTCTCATCTTTCTCTGCATTGAAACTCCAAAATTAAACATATCTAATAAAATATTAATTACCTAAATTTTTTTTGAAATATCACAAGTAATAGAAAATATGCTTAAATCGACATCCAATCTTAAACAAAGAATCATACTTTGAAGGAGAATAAACAATACTTGTGCATGCTTGCATTTGGGATCAAACTACTCCACTACCAACCTAGGATGGACCACTTTAAGTATATCCTAGGATGATCAGATATGCAAAAATTGGACTTGAACATGTTTAGACTTGCAAATCCCTGATATGCTTTTGACCAAGGAAGGAAATCTGCTTACCTGTACTAGCTCCCCACTTTTGGATAGATCCACCAACTACACCAAATCCTTTATTCTCAAACCATTACATGGATGCCTTGAGGAGTAAATAAGGAACACATACAGCCATAGCCAATGATTAAAGTAGCCACTCATATACATTGGTTTGAATGGAAGATGAAAGGAAATTTCCTCCGCTAGTTTGACATGTTTGAACAACTTGAACCACAAGGAACAACTCTAACAACACCACCATCCATGCAGAGACAAGGAAACAAGGGGACAAGGATGCACGCATAGTCTGGAGTAAATGATGGAGTCAATACTTGCCTTACTGTGGAAGAAGGAACCTACGAGAAGCTACTGCACATTCAACAAAGTTCTACCCCCACCAGCTATATATTCGTTCACTCACTCACATTGCAAAGGAGGACAAAGATTAGAAAAATGCATGAAAGAAGAAACCAACTCTTCATCTCTTTACCTTTCCACCCTTTCACCTTCCACCCTACCAATCTGAAGAAGGATTAAATAGTTGTAGAGAAGAAGCTGTGGAAGCCAAGTTGCAATTAAGCAGCACTCCATAAGAGAAGTTCACATCAGGCCATCATCGTCATAGGTTTGCATAACTTTTCCTTTCTCTTCTCAATGTTTCTTTTTTAATGAGCTGCATATTGTACTATTTTTCTTTTACAGAGTAAACTTTAGTGATCTAGGTTGTATGATGACTCTTGGTTAATATGTAATATATCTTATTTGTATTGCCTTGTAACACTAATTGTAAGTTGATTATTTCACACCTATTCTTAACGTTTTAAAAAAGTTGCTCCCATTCACATGATTAAGAGATTCAATCTAGATATAGGAAGAGGTAGATCGATGATATCTATGGACAAGTAGTTTATGATTTTAACTGCAAGAATGAATTAGAATCATAAATATCCATACAAGAGAATAGATCATATTGCACTAACATAGTTTTTTTGCACAAAAATGTGAAATGATGTTTCGGTAGTAGGTTGTGATATGATGTGAGAGCCCATTGCAATTAAAATTTTCTCCTTGAATACCAATTAAAACTATGTATAACTTGATTAACATAACAAGACATACTACTTATCAACAATGTAAAGTTACCCATCTTAGATCCATTTTCATTAAAAGAACTTATGTTAAATTTGGCTATTATTTTCTATCTTCATACCTTTACATCATTTTCTAAATTATAGTAGTATACTAGTTTCATACCCTCACTTGACAAGCTAGTTTTATAGTAGATCTTCAACATATCAAATACTTTCTATAGACATTTCAGTAGGTTTAAAAACTTAGCACTCATCAATATAATAGAACATCAAATTCTCATGGAAATAATACTCACTTGTCACTCTATTAGTTGTTTGATGGGTGTAGTTGTGCGATACATTGAATTAGAATCAACCATTTGATAATTATTTCTTATTAGTTTCGTTTTGTTCATCTATGTTATTATTTATTGAATGTTAGATGTTTGATTTCTTGTGGATGTGGGTATATGTGGATGTCATTTCGTGATGTTTTTTTTCTCATTTGTGATTATCCATGATGGACTATTGTAGGTAGATATGTATTTGATAGATTTGCATGGTTTTAAGTGTTAGTTTTTTAATGTAAGTTTCCTGTAAGGGTATTTTGATGTAGTATGATGTTAGTTATCGGTGTTATGTTAGTAATGATAATATATTGTAGGGTTAGATTGTAGACATTAGTATTGTTACAATTATATGCGAGTCATTTCATTTTAATTCTTATTTGCATGCTAGCATACATTATATTTTAAAACAAGGAAGTTTGATGTTTGTCTTTTGCAGTACTTTCGTTAGCACTATACATGATGTTTGATACCACTTTTGGATTATTAATTAGCTTTGCTCATTTTGTGCCAATCTGCTTTTAGAAGTCATTCTCGATTGCTTGTGTTACACTCCAATTTTCTAACATGCATATGACCTATATCCGAGCATTTACAAGCATAATCACCTAGCGCATATGCATAAACATAAATAATAAGCACAACGGAGTAATTCTATTGAGACGATCAATAATTGAGTCCATATAAAACAAATTACAAATCCATACCCACATATCATAACCATTTTAGTATCCCTTAGCAAAAGTCTACTATTTTGTTTTATTATACATGCAAATAAAATAGATAAAATCCTAATTGTTGAATCTTCTCATCTCATTAAACGAAAAGTCTCTTGTACCTGCGTACAAGCAAACTTTGTCCGCTAAATAACTTGCTCATAAGGTACCGAGTCTACTACTTACATATAAAGTAAAAAGAATAGGAAAATATGTTCAAACAACATTTGATTAAAAAAAACCAAATTTTGAATAAACATCATTCATACATACTTAACTTAATCACAACATTCACGAATTGAACATATATTGAACCCACTAAAATATCTAATAGCATAACTAATACTTAATTTAATATTAATATATATATAAAAAGTCATATCATCATTTCATTATATTATAATATAACATAAAGATGCCAAACATTTAACTGCTGATTATTCTATTTCCATGTGAAACCATTAGTAAGTTAACTTTGATAGAAAATTGAAAACATGTTGATTAGTCCTTGTGACGTATCTATATAGTTCCTTCATGTGATATAGCTATTAACCCTTGTGTTGTTATTTGAAAACCATAATTATATAGTTCCTTCATGTGATATAACTATTAGCCCACTTATTGGTTCCCATTGAAAAACTACTAATAATCACTGGCACCGTCAAGACACTTGCCATTAGTTAAGGATTCTGGTCCTTGCCAAAGGGAGATGCCCAAAACCGTGCTTCATTTGCAAAACTCTGCTTTGTCATGACAAGTTGATAAGCCTTGTGCCCCACAACACATGTTAAATCATAATAATGTAAAATAACACGATAACATGTTAAAAATATGAAACATTGGCTTAATTCGTAATTACACATAAACATAGAGTATCTTCAAACTCCTCAAATACAAATAAACATGGACTTGGATTGTCGTCTTGTGTATGTTCGACACCACTTGATGGTCCTCCAATATAGGGCTGTTAGTATTTGGCATTCGGTTCGATTCGACTTGACATATGAATGCTTAATCAAAAACTTGAATTCCACGAGTCAAGTTTGAGCAATAAAGTGCTCGACTCGAATCGAATCAATTATAACTCGACTCGAATTGACCGGATTATAACTTTACTCAACCTGAACTCGATTGGTAACTCAGCTCGAACTCGACTCGTAACTCAGCTCGTACTCAATTTATAACTTGGCTCAAATTCGACTCGTAACTCGGCTCGAACTTGACATAGTTGTATAATATATAATAATAGATTTAATGCATTAATATCTATTAGATTTTTAATACATTAAGTTTGGTATCAGTTATGGTAAATATTTTTTTATTTATACGATCATAATAAATAATATGCACATGATCTCGAGTCGAGTTCAAGAGATCTAGTTTTTTTAGTAGATCTTGAGCACATGATCCCCACAATTGGCTCGCTCGTTTAGCACTTTTACTCCTAGACTGAACAATAATATGCACCTATATTAATGTCTGTTATGGCGAACCCATGCTTAGATGATATGACATGACATAGATACAATGCTCATTCAAAACATCAAAACATGACATAAAATTAAATAATAATTATATCTTAGCTTTTAAGAACAATCATATGTAATTGCTTCGTGAAACTTCAATAAACACATGAACCTCCAAGCAATTCATACATAATTTGATTCAACATTCAATAAAACATAATGATTCATGATATGCATGCATAAACTTCATGGAATTAAGATCAAGGTTTCAATTAATAAGTTTAAATCCTCGTTAAATTTTCCAAAAACTCAAGCGCTTGTTCTTCTTCCTAACACAACTGACTAAAACTTGATCCAAACTTATCAATTCTTGATGTAAGAAGGTTGGAAGGGGTTTTTCTCCTCAAGAAGCCAATGAAGAGGGGTGGGAAGGAGTTGGACTTCACAGCCAAGGAGGGGGAGCAAGTCGTCGTGAATAATTAGAGAAGAACATCTCTCTCTTGATCCTTATATACCTCCTTATCCATCTCAGACCTAATTACCCACTTCCATAGCCTACCGAGGAGGATAATACTGAGGAATTGCTATCTGTTTAATTAAACCCCTAACCCTCTACGTAATTAAAACTCCTAACATATATACACAATCAAGAAAGCATCTTCTAAGGCATATATCGTCTCCTTGAGTACAATTGACCCATAAGTACAATTTAACTACAAGACAACTTTAATCATGTTTGTCTCCAGTTAGATTAACCTATTGGTTAACATTAAGTGTTTAGCCTCACGTTAATTCTTATTTTATCTTATTGAACATCTTGTTTGTGATATGGACTTGGTTCACATGTGATTGTGGCCAACTTGTTAAACTTAACTTTTCCCTCGTTCTTCTTTACTTATTTAATTGCACTAGTAGGAAATCGGTCATCAGCTTTAGGAAGTCCGGTCACTAAAGACCACAAATTCTGTCATTGACAAAATTTATAATGGATTAGTAGCATATGTCGACTCTATACACTCTAGGTGCCAAACCTGGAAAAATGTTACTTATTAGCATGAATCAGTTAACAATTTTAAAATAGAAGACAAACACAAAATAGGTGATACCATGTGTCGTAACGCTAAAGGAAGTTAGATATATTTGCATTTTTGTAATGAAATCATTATAAAGTACATGATTTTAAAAAAATCTGACAGAGTCACCCATGTTAATAGAACAATAAAAAAATTTCGTAGCTATGTAAACTTCACATTTCACATTTCACAATATCATAATGAATATTTTACACAATAATTATACATCTATATAACAATTTTATATTCATCAAACAGAAAATGTTTGATTTTCACATGGGTCTTTTTCCTATTAAGCAAATAGAACACAAAAGTTCCTCTAACCCAAGTTTCTTCACTTACTCTACTGTTGGCAACAATTAAACATTTAACACATAGTACGATATAGAATTGCAATGTCGTAGTTAGAATCAAACTAACTTGTGCAAACTTCACCACTCCAATATATTTCTAATTGGTAGTTTAAACTCACTTATTTGCTTATTGAAACATTACATACCAAGGAGAAATAGAATGAATTATCAAAAATTTATCACCACAGCCTTAGACTTTTTATCAACATATGCACCATTCCTTTTGTCTTTCCGGTGTGTATGGTCAAACAAAACGGACCATAAAACAGGCCGCTAACTCTTTCTCTTGTTTTGCAAAAGAACTTTAATAAATTACAACACAATTGAATGATGAACAAAATAATTTAAGAAAAGTAATCATACCAAGCATTTTTCATGGATCTCTAATCTTGTTTGGGACACTAATCTTTCTAGGCATACTCGAATCAAGAAGTTTATAAAATTCACAAAAATAATTAGAAGAGGATGATCCCAGATCTCCATTAAAATTAAATTCACAATACCAGTTTAGGATTATGAAAACATTATGTTCCTGTAACAGGATGAAACATGGGTCAAGAAGATACATCAATGCACGATGTATATGGTTTGTTTGGTCCTAAAGGTTGCCAAGAACTAGCCTCATCTGTGGCATTTGCACGAGGCCCCTTCACATCACCACCTAATGGGGCCGTATGGGCATCCTCATCTGATAGTGATGCAATCGGCTCATCCTCGTAACCCCTACCACAGGATCTGGATCCATGTGACCCACTTCCGTGCCAAACTAGCCAACGACCACGAACCTTATCTACAATCACAAAGCTTTTAAAAAAATGATTTTGAAAATTTTTTTTCTCATCCGTAGACTATAAAGTATTCCAAAGAATATATAATATTAGTTGTTGCATTATTATTCATTTTCAGATATTGATCCTGAATCTAAAGATGGAATCTCTTCATATCTTCTTTTATCGTGAAACATACAATTCTTTTATGTCAACTTCATCATTTATATCCAAATCAGCCAGTGAATGGAATGCTATTTCTAGGTCATCATAGATGTTGATTTGAAATTTGTAGCCATATGTGAAATATCCTTTAAAATGTCTAACATTTTGATATGGACCATAGCATAAGGTGAGAATACAATTGTCAATTTGAAATTCATGTTTTGTATAAACCTATAAGTAAGGACAAACATATTTAATAATGAAGCATTGTTAGTCATTTTGTAATTATATTACTAGATTCTTAAGTTACTTGCATGATTGTCTAAGCATTTTGTAAAAACAAAAAATCTTTATTTCTATAAATCTTTCTTAGAGATGTTTCTATATTGATGTTTGATGTTTGCATCAAATAATTTTTAATATAAAATAATAAACGAGTTATAATTTTTAAATGAAAAAAAATACTATATGGAAGAATCAATTTTAATTGCACATACTTGGCATAAGGTCCATTCTCTTCACAATTAAAAAAGGCATAACTATGGGCCACATGTAGTTCATTATGTTGAGGAATTGCTCGACTTGATGTGAAAATATTGATAGACAACCAATCCTACCACTTGAACCATCATCATGATTTTGTTGAGGATGATGGAATGTCATATTCAAAAAAAAATCACAGAATAATGATATTTCATCTACAATATATGCCTCACATATTGAACCCTATGGTTAAGCATTATTTGATACTTTTATCTTTGAATATTTGATAAATCTTTCAAAAAGATACAACCATCTATAATGAGGTGGCCCACATACACGAGCCTTGAAAACTAAATGAACATGTAGATGCTCCGTTGAATAAAAAACCTAAGCGGTAGGATGTTCTCTAACTTGCAAAGTAGCGAGATGTCCTCTTTTAATTGTTCATAATTCTTGACAACTAAGCTTATTGGCATGACGGCTCGTATGAAATAACACAACTTTGTAACTACATTCACAAAGGGTTAAGAATTTGATCGCAAAAGGCAACATACATGATCTTCACTAAGAAAACAAGGAAATCATGACTTTTAAGTCCACCAACAAGGTAATCTTCTTTGACACAATTTGAATTATTTGAAGCTTATCAGTCACGTAATTTCATTGTCATAATTCATTGACAAACATTTTCTACATCTTGCTTTGTGATTGACTAATTTTAGGCATCATCGAGTCGTGTCCATTGTCTTTCAACTCCAATTATGGTTAATTATAGTACACAACAATATCTTTTCGACCTTTACCAGTATCCTTCTTCTTTATTCCTTTTGTACCCATTAACATATATAATAAGTTTTTGAACAAAATTTTCTCCACATGCATGACATCTATCTTATGTCACACTAATGAAGAGCCCCAATACGACAATTCCCAAAAGATACATTTCCTACGACAATTGTGAATAACTCTAAAACTTGGTAGTCTTTCATCACCTTTCAATCACGGTCCACATTCTACTTCTGGCATTGCAATTAATCTTAATTTGAGCTCCTCGCCTGTTAATATTGGTCGGGATCCATGTTTTTCAACTCTATTTCTCAAAAAATTGTTGTCTTTGTCATCAAAATTGGTGACTCTGAAGAAGATGTTGTCGGTGACAATCAAACCAGCATGTTTACCGGAGTGTTGATGGAAAGATTTTGTTTCTTCCATACAAGTAGAGAAAACAAGCCCATTTCTTAACACCCTCAGCAAATAATAATTTCAATTCATGTATGAGAGGTCTGACATATGCATCATTATTCTGACCAAGATTGTACTTTCTAGGAATGAGCAAAGATATGAACATTAATTGACGTGTCATTCACATCCACGATGACAAATTATAAATAGTGATAACGGCAAACCATATAAAATGCGACTCTCCTGGATGCCCAGATGGATTCAAACCATCTTCACACAAGCCTTATCTTACATTACATGGATCTTAAGCAAAGGAGGGGTGACACCTATTAAAATGTTTCCATGCCTCGCCATGTGAAGGGTGAGTCATTACCCTACTGACCCTTATATTGTAGGCTTGCCTAGACATTTGTTCAATGGTCTTTCGTGACATGGATAATCTTTGTGATTTTGGAATAATAGAAATATATCACAACACTTTAGCATCGAGGCACTTCTTCCGATGACCATCTTCCTTTGCTGCTAGACATCTTTCAGGCTTGCAATGTAGGCACTCTTGTGCATGTAATGCTCTTTATAAAATAACATGCACTCATTTGAACGTGCATATATTTTTGTTACTCTCATTCCTATCTTCTTCATTAGTTTCTTTGAGTTATAAAAAGAACCTGACAACTTATTTTCGCTTGGCAAAACACTTTTCATATTAAAAACAAACTCATCAACTGTTGTTTGGGAAAGATTGTGACTTATTTTTATATTTAACAACCTTGTAGTTTTATATAGAGGAGATGTGTAGTCATGCTCCGAACACAATTCTTTATCTTTTTGTCCAAAGAGATCATAAAATGCTTGTGCCTTTGGTATTAGTTTGTTCATTGACAGAGTCATGGTGGTGTGCCGATTGATGATGAGCCTCAAAATGAGGGCGAAGAACATCAAATACCATCCCCATAAAAGCTAAATTGCCCTTATCAATCCGACTTGAACTTGATATTTTATACACAAGAATTTCAGATAGATAGAGTGAACTCTCACCATGAGAGGTCCAGATATAATTTGTAAATCTGTGATAATATAAATATTGCATGACATCATTTCGTGCCAGCCTCCACCGATTGGTAGATCGATTGCTTGAAGAAAGAATTTTTAAGTTACCAACAATTTCTGGATGCGAGAATGCAAAATCAGCAAACATCTCAACTCCTTGTTCATAATCTGGATTGAAAATTCCTCCTCCTAACCACCTTTATACATCCAATCATGCTTTTTATTTAGTATCACATGCACTAATCACCGCAAACAAGTTAATTCAGATTTCTGTAATGAATTAACTTGCATAAGTGGTTGTATACTTATAAGAAATGCATGTACGTAATATTTTAAAATTATTATTTTACATGATTATGAATTAAAACTTTGTCAAATTAAAATTTAATTACGAAATCATAGTGCTCAACTCAACTCAAAACTAATTGAGTCAAAAAAAACATTAAGCAGTGTACTTGATCTCATGGAATTATAGTGCCCAACTATGCTCCAAATTAATCCTCTAGAAAAAAACTTATTTGACTACTCCAAATTAAGTAGGGTTTTATCGTATTAATTCAATAATTAATTTACACATCTATCATTGATCATCATAAAATAATCATCTATTTTAATTAGTAATTTCAATCATGAATTTATACATATTAAATTTAATTATGCTAATAATACCATCATTATACTTATCTTCAATCTTGTATAAGACAACATAATAATATAATTAATACATAATAAAATTAATTAGTTTTAAACCATTTCAAATACACTAACTTTAAAATAAATACAAAATAACAACCTAATAACAAAATAAAGCCTAATTTTTTAAATTTATCATAATAATAAACGATAAACATTCCACAACAATTAACAAACAACAAAGGGCAAGCCCGGTCACAAATCATTACGACCCTAAAGAGAGGCTACAAAATTCGGTTTGCTAAGCTCATCATTAAACTATTACTAAACCATAGATGTATTTTGTGACTGGGTTTACCGCCGTAAATTCAACCCATTTCAAGTCGGTTACTTTTTTGTGATTGTGTAACGTGGTCTTAAAAGGCCAATCGCTGATGATCAATTTTCTATAGTGTTGTTTTTATATTTTGATTGAACAAACCTTTCCTAATGTATTCTTTAACTTGTTATTTCCATCAATCTAATATTTTTTTAACAACATATAACTTTGCTATTCCTAATAGACCCTGAATTTAGTTACGACTAATTTTCCAAGATAAATTCTTTGTCCATATACCACATTTTAGATTTTTCTTGTTTTTTTATCAACTTCTAAAAATTACAACTTTTACTAAACAACTCCGATTGACATTATTCTTAATTTATTAGATTTCTTTAAAATCCTAGTTTCATTCCTATGAATTTTATCATTTTTTGGTATGTATTTTGTGAGTTATGAATTTTTTAAATGTTAGATACTCTATCTGTCCGGATTTAAAAATTCATGATTTTGCCTGATATTACAGCTTGAAATTTCCACTACATTATTTGGCGTCTTAATATTGTTCCATGTTGATTATTGCATAGGTGATTTGATTATGCTATTATCCCTTCTCGAATGTGTGTTATACATGATTAGCCAGTATTATGTATGATTATTTCACGATGTATGCGATCAGAAATGTTATATTCTTAGTTTCAATGAAGTTCTCTTCGGAATTATTTATGAAGTCTAAAGGTGGATCTGGTATGTGTGTGTGTTTCTATGTGTGTGGAGACAAAGGGCGGTGGTAAGTCATGCAGTCTAAAGGTGGATCTCGTATGTACCTAGAGTCCTCCCGTTCATTTATAAATAGGAGGTGGTAGGAGATGTGTGTCACAATATTTAAAATTGTTGAGTTTCCCTCACCCATTCACATTGAAAAACTCAATTACCAGTTTTTGGTTTTTTTGGTTATCGCACTAATGGTTGGCATTTGGTATTCCGATGTGTGATTTCGTCCTTTGCGATAGAAGTGTAATGAGTTGGCCTTTAGAATTCTACTCATAATCTTCTATAAAAGGAGAATTCTGATGTTAGAAAAAACATCCTCTTGAGAGCTTTTGAGCACATTTGGTTCATATAAGGAGAGTTTGGAGAAGTTTACATCATCTCAAGTTGAAGTAGGGGTCGTCATCTAGGGTGTGAGTTTGATCCAATTTTCTTTTGAGGTGTATGTTTCTCAATTTCTCATATATTGTATTCTCAAGAATTGCATTTTCAGATCTTGTTATTGGTCTGATTTGGGTTAGAAGTTTTTTTCTTTGATACTTGATTGTAAGAGTTTTCTTAATCAAAGTTGATAGAGTAGGTTGGTTTTCTTTTCTCTAAATTGGGAGAAAAGTTTCCATCCATTTTTTTTGGTGTCTCCTATCAATTTTATATTTGTTTTCATTTCATCTTGAGGGAAAATATTTTCTGGGTTGTTTCCGCTGAAGCGTCTATTTCCCAACAAGCGGCATCAGAGCTTGGTTATCTTTGGTTCGTTTGTTTGTCTTGGTTTGGGTAGTAACCTTTTGGGTCAAGATGAATGATGAGAAACATGTTAAGATGGTCGCCCTTAAAGGTAAGTCAAATTGGCATTACTGGAAGGGTCGTATGATTGATTATTTATTTACTAAGGATTTATATGATCCAATTCTTGGTCCTCCTAAGTCGACCAGTCCACCGTTGAGTGCTACTCCGGTTGTGACTGATGAAGGGACAGCTTCGTCAAGTTCCAGTCCACCGGTGACTGATGAAGGGAATGCTACTTTGATTCCTCCTCTACCTACTGCTAAGGTTGAGTCGAGGGTCACCGCTGAATGGATCAAGATGGACAGAAAATGCATGGCTTTGATCAGACAATGGTTAAAATAGAACGTATATAACCATGTGTCGGGAATAAAGACAGCTAAGGAGCTTAAGGATAAACTCTTGTATATGTATGAGAGAGACACTCCTGGAAACCGAAATTTGCTGGTCAGAAGATTGATGAATCTTCGGTATAAGGATGGGGCAGAAGTCAGCGACTTCATCAATGAGATGCAAGGTATATTAACTCAATTATCTAGTTTGAATATGCCTCTTGATGATGCTTGGCAAGCTTGTCTATTATTGAATACTTTACCAGAGTCTTGGGAACCTTTAGTTATTTCTTTGAATATTGTTGACAAGCAGCTGACTTTTGATATGGTTTCAAGTTGCCTTTTGAGTGAAGAAGTGAGAAGGAAAACACAACAGGTAACCTTCTCTAATTCGTCCCAATCTTTGGTTTCTGAATTTAGTCCTCGAGGAAGATCAAAAAGTAGGAATCCAAGTGGAAGAGATAAGAGTAGAGGAAGGTCTAAATCCAGAAACAAGACCTTCAAGTGTTTTTATTGTGATAAAGCTGGCCATAAGAAGCAGTACTGTTACAAATACAAGAAAGATCTAAGAAATGGTAAGGTGATTGACAATAAGAGTGAAGATGATAAGACTGCCAATGTTGCAACAGAAGATATACTAATCATACTTGATGAAGGAAATGATTGTTTGACAACTAATGATGATATTTGTTGGGTGATTGATTCTGGCGCATCGTTTCATGCTACCCCATGTAAAGATTTCTTCAACACCTATGTGACAACTGATCTAGGTGTGGTGAAGATGGGCAACAATGGGACTTCTAAAATTGTTGGTCATGGTGATGTGCATATTGTGACCAATTCTGGTTGCTAACTTGTTTTGAAAAATGTACGTCATATTCCTGATTTAAGATTGAATTTGATGTCAACAGGTGTGCTAGATGATGAGGGCTATGTTTCACAATTTTCATGTGGCTTATGGAAATTGGTAAAAGGTTCTCTAGTGGTTGCTAAAGGGAAGAAGTATGGTGGTCTTTATAGGACTACATCTAGTCTGGTTCACGGGGAGGTTAATGTTACCTCTACTACTCTCACAGCTGATTTGTGGCATAGAAGGTTGGGACACATGAGTGAAAAGGGGCTAGAATTTTTGAAAAAGAAGAACTATCTTCCACAACTTGATCAGACAACACTAAGCTCTTGTGATCATTGTTTGGCTGGAAAACAACATAGGGCTTCTTTTGTATCTACTAACAAAAGGAAGACACAAATACTTGAACTTGTACATTCTGATGTATGTGGTCCAATGGAGATAAAGTCTTTTGGTGGAGCCTCTTATTTTGCCATTTTTATTGATGATGCTTCAAGGAAGGTATGGTGTTACTGTTTGAAGAATAAAAGTGATGTGTTTAATACTTTCAAATCATTTCATGTTCTTGTAGAGAGAGAAACAGGGAAAACTTTGAAATGTGTAAGAAGTGATAATGGAGGTGAGTATTGTTCTAATGAGTTTCAGGTTTATTGTGACAAACATGGCATTCGGCATGAGAAGATTGTTCCCTATACTCCACAATTGAATGGAGTGGCTGAGAGAATGAACAGAACAATTCAAGAAAGGGTTAGGTGTATGCTTTCTACAGCAAAATTACCTAAAGAATTTTGGGCTGAAGCTATTTGTACTGCTTGTTATTTAATTAACAGGTCTCCTACACTTGCTTTAAATGGAGATGTTCCAGAAAAAGTTTGGACTGGTAGGGAGGTAAAATACACTCATTTAAGGGTGTTTGGTTGTAAAGCCTTTGTACATATGCCAAAGGAACTAAGGTCTAAGCTTGATGCTAAGACGTTTGAATGCATATTTCTGGGTTATGGGGATAAAGAGTTTGGTTTCAGACTTTGGGATCCTAAGGAGAAAAAGATTGTTCGAAGCCGGGATGTGGTGTTTCGAGAGAATCAGTTTCTAGAGGACTTTGGGAATGAAACAACTACCCAAAGTGATACTCAGGATTATGTTGTGAAGGTTAAGACTTCATCTGCTCCTCCAACGGTTGTAGAGGATATTGTTCAAGATGTAGCTGAACAGATTGATGAAGAAGTCAGAGATGACATTCCTATATTTTTGCCTCGTGACGGTGAAGGTGAGGATAATGACATTTCTAATGATATAGTTCCTGATGTTGTAGATGGACAGGTACATGATGATGATCAGGCTGTTGATCAAGGGGAGGCTGATGCTACTAGAACAAAATCTGGTAGAATTGTTAAGCCATCCACAAAGTATCCAAAGTCTACTTATGTGACTCTCACAGAAAGTGGTGAGCCTGAAGACTTCAGTGAAGCTCTTAGTCACAAAGAGAAAGACAAATGGGTAAGTGCCATGCGAGATGAATTAAAGTCATTGCATGAGAACAAGACGTATGAGCTTGTGAATCTTCCTAAGGGGAGAAAGGTCTTGAAGAACAAGTGGGTTTATCGGCTTAAGTATGAAGAAGGTAACTCACAACCAAGGTACAAGGCAAGACTTGTGGTGAAAGGTTTCGGGCAAAAGAAAGGTATTGACTTTGACGAAATTTTCTCACCTGTTGTAAAAATGTCTTCAATCCGTTGTGTGCTAGGTTTAGCTGCAAGTATGGATTTAGAGGTTGAACAGTTAGATGTGAAGACTGCATTTCTCCATGGTGATCTTGATAAAACAATATATATGGAACAACCTGAGGGTTTTATAGATAAGGAAAAGAAACAGATGGTGTGTAGATTGAAGAAGAGCTTGTATGGCCTGAAGCAAGCTCCTAGACAGTGGTATAAGAAGTTTGACTCTTTTATGGATAGTCAAGGCTACAACAAAACTGTTTCTGACAATTGTGTTTTTATCAAGAAATTTGGGAAAAATGACTTTATCATTTTGCTTCTTTATGTTGATGATATGTTGATTATTGGACAGGACAAATCAAATATTGCAGATTTGAAGGAAAAATTAGGCAAATCCTTTGCTATGACGGATTTGGGTCCTGCTAAGCAAATTCTTGGCATATCTATCCGGCGAGATAGAAAAGCTAAGAAAATTTGGTTATCTCAAGAAAAATACATTGAGAAAATTCTTGAGCGATTCAGCATGAAGGAAGCCAAGCCGGTTTCTATTCCACTAGGAGCTCAATTCAAGTTAAAGAAGGGTGAGCTAAGTGAAGCAGAAGTAAATGAAATGAAGAATGTCCCTTATGCATCTGCTGTAGGGAGCCTTATATACGCTATGGTTTGTACCAGACCAGACATAGCGTATGCTGTCAGGGCAGTAAGTAGACATTTGTCTAATCCTGGTAAAGAACATTGGCAAGCACGTTAAGTGGATATTGAGATATTTGAGAGGTACTTCCAAGCTAAGTTTATGCTTTGGGGGAGGTAAGCCTATCTTATCATGTTATACTGATGCAGATATGGCTGGTGATCTTGACTCGAGGAGATCTACTTTTGGGGTTGTTGTTACTTTTGCAGGTGGCGCTGTTTCTTGGCAATCCAAATTGCAAAAGTGTGTTGTTCTATCCACAACTGAAGCTGAATTCATTGCAGTTACAGAAGCTTGCAAAGAAGTTCTATGGTTGAAAAGATTTATGAATGAAATTGGGATACTTCAAGATAAGTATGAGGTACTTTGTGATAGTCAAAGTGCTATACATTTGAGTAAGAACTCTAGTTTTCATTCAAAGAGTAAACACATAGATGTTCGATATTATTGGATCAGAGATGTGTTGGAGAGAAAGTTGTTAGAGTTGAACAAGGTGCACACTGACAAGAACATCTCTGATATGTTAACCAAGATTGTGACAAAGGACAAACATTTATTTTGTCGAAGTGGAGCTGGTATGGAGAATTTTGCTACCACTTATGTCTAGTTAGCTCATGGATTTGTGAAGGGGAGGATTTGTTGAGTTTCCCTCACCCATTCACATTGAAAAACTCAATTACCAGTTTTTGGTTTTTTGGTTATCGCACTAATGGTTGGCATTTGGTATTCCGATGTGTGATTTCGACCTTTGCGATAGAAGTGTAATGAGTTGGCCTTTAGAATTCTACTCATAATCTTCTATATAAAGGAGAATTCTGATGTTAGAAAAACATCCTCTTGAGAGCTTTTGAGCACATTTGGTTCATATAGGGAGAGTTTGGAGAAGTTTACATCATCTCAAGTTGAAGTAGGGGTCGTCATCCAGGGTGTGAGTTTGATCCAATTTTCTTTTGAGGTGTATGTTAGTTTTCTCAATTTCTCATATATTGTATTCTCAAGAATTGTATTTTCAGATCTTGTTATTGGTCTGATTTGGGTTAGAAGTTTTTTTCTTTGATACTTGATTGTAAGAGTTTTCTTAATCAAAGTTGATAGAGTAGGTTGGTTTTCTTTTCTCTAAATTGGGAGAAAAGTTTCCATCAATTTTTTTTGGTGTCTCCTATCAATTTTATATTTGTTTTCATTTCATCTTGAGGGGAAATATTTTCTGGGTTGTTTCCGCTGAAGCGTCTATTTCCCAACAAAAATGAGAACAAGAATGAGATGAAGGACGAACACTTGGATCTTATTAATGTCTTGTTGTATTCTGATCTAAACCTTCTTTTTCCTTAACAATTTTTTTGCATCTTTCTGATAGTTAGGTTGTGAGACGGAAGGTGGTCGCCTCTTTTGTTGCTACACTCATGTAGGGAGAAGACTCCCTTGAATTTGAAGAGCAATTAGCCATTCTAGGTCCTACTGTCGGGGGCAATTATATCACTTGAATAAAAGCATCCACCATAATGTTTTCAAATTATTTCTCCATCTAATTAGAATTTCCATCGTGATTAATTCTTTTTGTTTTTTTATCTCTTTCACTATTTGCGCGGTTTGTAATTTCTAAACCCTTTGTTCTAATATTTCCAACAACCGTCTCTATTTTAGTAGTAGATGAAATCCTCACTCTTTATGGCATCAGATCGAGAGAGAGGGGGATATATATATATATATATATATATATATATATATATATATATATATATATATGTGTGTGTGTGACTTTTCTACACTCTTTTACATTATTAATGAATCCTAATACTTTCTACACTCTTTTCATTAATGACATTTCTTGAAAATTCTATTTAGAAGATCCAAAGATATATATGTGTGTGTGTGTGTCTTTGTGCCTTTTCTACATCCGTAATCTTTCTACACTCTTTTCATTAATGTTATTTCTTGAAAATTCTAGTTAGAAAGTTTTCTACATAAGTATTAAAATGTTTTATAATTATGTGAGGGCTTATTGATGATCTAGAAGATATCCAATCAAATTAGGATTAAAACAGCTTCCCTTAAGCCTAATTTAATTTATTCTTGACATTTTGATGTCCCCATCATTCTTGACATAAATTGTCCTTGTCGCCTTTAATTTCTATACTTTTTTGGTGCTTCTTTCATCTTCGGGCTTGAATTTCTTGCTTCATAGATTCTTATTATTTGTTATCATTGTGTATTGAACTTTAAGAAACCAATAAATTAATTGACCATCATCATCTCTAAGTGTACATTGCTTGACCTGAAAATAATGTAATTGAGATGAAAATTTCAAAAACGTCAAGAATGCTAGAAGTAGTTCTATTTATTTCTTGTATTCTATATAAATTAAGGCAATAGTAAGTTAATCATTTTATATACAAGTTAGGTATAGTTACATCGAAGTGGTGAACACCTCCCATTTGCAATTAATTTTCCACTTTTCTCTAAAGAAGGAAAGGGAGGAAATTTTTTTGAACATGGGAGAGAACATGGGTGAACCAGTTGATGGTAATCAAGATTAATTTTAACATATTACACATTATGAAGGTACCCATTTTTTAAAGAAATATATTATAATATATATTATTTTTAGTAAGATTGAGCATTTAAAATTATAAAGTCATTTATATTTATTTAACGCCACCCAACTAGAGCCTAAGTGTTTGAGCATAACTATTTACTTTCTTCACCCCTACAAGAATTCTATAATATTCCCAAGAATTATTCATATCAAATACTTACAGGGTAAGACTAACTATATTAGTAACGATGTGCTTGTAGATTTTCAATTATTATTAACTATATATGAAGAAATGACTAGACTCGTTAATTTGCATTTCAGTTTCGGTTTGGTCTTTATGGATGATATTAGTGTCTTAATTTACTTTTCTTGAACTTTTCAGTTAATTAGTGTTACACACAATTATAAGAATGTTCTAGAATTACTCTAAGTGGGTTATTGCTCTAGAATTACCAATCAAATCAATCAAATAAGGATAACTTTTCAACAAATATTATGTAGTTGGACTTACTAAATTATATGATCCAAATGGAAACTATTGCCCCCACGTACCTCATGTGTATAATGATCATCCATTATGGGAATGCAATATATAAAGGTGAAAAATATAGTAGATGAATACATTACCTTGCCAGTCATAATATCATCCGCAATGCGTCCAAGACGTGCCGAGTCTTTAAAAAGTTTAGGGTAACCTTTGAACCAATCAAAAACCTCATTTGTGGCAATATCTCCACACCCAGCAATGCAAGCAGTATATAGCACTCCGTATGTGCTGCTGATCTCCGATAACAACCAAGTATTCATTCAAGTGCTGGAAGATGTATCTATCAATGATTAGTCAAATTAGTTTCTAGACAGGTAACTGTTGCACAAGTTTTTCGATCTGGATGCTTTAAGGATGAACAGTAAGTACTACACGGATGCATCTGAATGTAGATGCAGCGTCAAACCTCAATAAATCTGTTTATTGTGATATTAAGGGTACCGTAAATTACAGAGGAGTGTCAATATCATCCATGAATAATGCGAAACGGAATAAGGAAAATTGCATACCATGCTTCCATTTAGGCAATTACTACTGCCATACTTTGAATTTCTTGGTTGTGATATTATGGGTATACTAAATTACAGAGGAGTGTCAATATCATCCCTGCATAAAGTAAAATAGAATAAGAGAAATTGCATACCATGCTTCCATTTAGGCAATTACTACTCCCATATATACTATCAATGTCTTGGTTGTGATATTATGGGTATCGTAAATTACAGGCGAGTGCCAATATTGTCCCTGGATAACGTGAAATGGAACAAGAGAAGTTGCATAGCATGCTTCTATTTTGGCAATTACTACTCCCATACATACTCTTATAGGAATAAAATACTACAACTTGTGATATTTACCAAGTTATAATTTGGGGCTAGTGAGAAGAAATATGAAAAATACTAGTGACTACGATATTGAGAAATATATTTAATTTTAACGACTAACTTTTTCAAGTGTCAATAAACATTTTCTACAAAAAATACATTAGTATAAAAATATATAAAATTGGCATTATAGAGATTGTGGTAAAAACTTTTATAATTACTATTCGAGAGTTCTGATCATAAAATTGAAATAATGATGGTGAATATGTAGAATTTTAAATATATTAGATGATTGATTAATATATTAATGGTTTTATGGAAGCCCATAAAATATAGAATAATTCATGAACCAAAGAAAAAAATGGATAGAGAGATTGACGAGAGAAAATTAATTACGGGAGAAGGAGAACAAAAAAAAATGGAGAGAGAGAGAGACAGGTGAAAGTCGAACCCCCAAAGTGGAACCAATTTCACATCAAATATGAAAATAATTGGATAAATGTGATAGCTGATGACATGTTTCACATGTTTCTTCTGTAGCATAACTCATTAGATTAATAAATATGCAGTGAGAGTTTCAAGAAGGGACGTTACTTTGGAATACGGGTACATAAGTAGAGAGATCTTTCACATGTCTGCTGGTTTTTCAATCCAAATAAAAAATGTGAAACCTGATTTTTATCGGTTACATATATAAGATCTTTCCCATATCGGCTGTCTTTTCAATCGATATAAAAGAAGAAACACAATTTACTTACAAAAGATTTTATGTTTAATGATTTGTTACACCTAGAAACTATTCCAGAAATGACATGACATGGATGTATGCAGTCATCTTCAAATTATTTGACTGCCATTTTTGAAGTTGAGCTGTGTGCATATTCCACTGCCACAGGTATTTGAGAATGATGTGATCTGTCTCTACCACAAACTGCCTTCCCAAAAGGTATGACTGTCATTTTTTAACTGCAAGTATGAAAGTGAGCAACTCTCGATCATATGGTTAGGCTCCTATTTCTTTCATGGAGGGCTTTGCTAAAATAAGCCAGATGTTTGGATTCTTGCAATAGGATAGTTCCTACTTCTGATGATGCATCACACTCGACTGTGAATTGCTTACTGTGAATTGCTTCTTGTAATCCGCTAAAGTTAAGATTGCTTCTCGGAGTCCGCACTCACACTTAAATCTTTTCGCCACCAGCTGTTGTTTCTGAATATCATCGAAGAAGACCAACCTGAATTTCAGCAGATATGGTAGAAATACTCTATCCATTAATGACTGGAAAGTGGTGGGCGCATTGCATAGACCAAATGGCTAGGCCTTGTACTCGAATTGGCCATGGTGACTCTGGAATGTAGTTTTCTTGATATCACCTTCATTCATATCTAGTCATACCTTGATTTGAGGTCTATCTTGGACAAGAATCTAGAGCCATGGATTTCATCGATAAGCACATTTATTATTGGAATAAGAAACTGATTTTTAATTGTTGCTGCATTTAGAACCACTAGTCTACAGGATTTGGTCTGCTCGTGAACCGAATTAAAATGATAAACTTTGGAAAGTTGATTCATAACCTATTAAAATGTAAAATGGACCCACAAGGACCTAAACTACTAAAGGCGGCAAAAACAGAAACTTGGGGGATTATAATGTTGTAACATCCCAAATTAGTCTGCTCCTGTACCAAATCGAGATGACAAACTTTGGGATTTTAATTTATAAAACAGTAAAAATGCAAAACCAACACACAAGGACAAAACACCCAAGGAATCAGAAGATAGAAACTTGAGGGCTTGTAATACATTGTACATTTACAGGTGTTCTCGCCTTCATTCCATCATAGAGAGCCCCTTTACTAGTAGTTAGTGGTGGTATAGATAGTTACAAGAGCCATAACATGCAATAGATCCATAGCAACTATCCTTGTTCCATCATGGAATAGAGTGAGATACTTTATCAGAGACTGGGTTAGCTAAGACTTGTTGAGAAGTCCAGGTCAAACACTCATGTGTCCCTAGAAAATGAACCAGACTGTCAACAAGTCTTAGCTAACTTAGTCTCTAGTCAAGTATCTCACTCTATTCCATGATGGAACAAGGATAGTTGCTATGGATCTATTGCATGTTATGGCTCTTGTAACTATCTATACCACCACTAACTACTAGTAAAGGGGGCTCTCTATGATGGAATGAAGGCGAGAAACACCTGTAAATGTACAATGTGTCTCAAGGAGTATGTAGAGAAACATAATTTGCATGTTGAACTATGTATCTGCATGTAGTTCAGATACATGTACTGGTCAATGTCTAGTCATCCTAATGTCTTAGTCATCTTAACCATATAGAAAACAGATAGTAGGACTAAATATATCTGAAAGGGAAAGAGTAAAATTACTCGACTGTATCTGGTGGTCTATGCCGCACATGGAAAAAGAAATGGATCTCTCAAGGAAAAATTGGTCACACTGTCTTTGGGACTCCTAACTAGTATGTGTCACATCCTCACGTGGTCTGACATTAAGTCTTTGCTGAAAGTAGCAGTGATATGAGCAAAACCTTACTTAGGCATGTACATCACTCTATCGTGTTGATCGAAGGATCTTCGTATGAGTCGTAATGGGGAAATGAACTCTCATAGTATACTGGGTGACTCAAAATATGGGTAGGTCCATGGACATGTCTCTAAGATCATCTAGATTGGACTCCGCCTTAGGTGGCTAGCCTATGGAACAGCAAATCAATTATGAGTCTAGTGACGGCTCCAAAGTTGTTGTAGATTCAATCAACTAACAATAGGCATGTGTTTCACGTACACGTACTAGTCACGCACTTATCAACTGATGGGGTTCAAATGACCTAGAGAAGCACTATCTCTCCTCGAGTCTACTTGGTACTTATAGTGAGGTTTGTCTAAGTGACGGCTCCAAAGTTGTTGTAGATCAATTAACTAACAATAGGCATGTGTTTCACAATACCGTACTAGTCACGCACTTATCAACTGATGGGGTTCAAATGACCTAGAGAAACACTATCTCTCTCGAGTCTACGGGTACTTCATAGTGAGGTTTCACATGTGTCTCATCCGTTCTTCAGCATTTGTAGCATAACAAGATGAGCATACATTGATGTCCCTCTATCTAGTCAACATGATCCGGTCTAACTAAAGTCCCTATCTGCATCTCCCTAGCTAGGTCTCCTCAGCTGGTCTACGTCATCAGTTATCAGGTATAAGTCCCAAATAATATCATGAAAGTCCCTCCTATTGTCGTGGGCAAAGGCTAAATCCTATGTCTCAAGGTAAGGACCTAATCAAGCTAGTGAAGCACAAGGAAAACAATGTTTCCCCTATGAATGCTCCCTCACTAAACCCATCGTCTATGCCAAAATTCTATTACAAGTCAAACATCTCTCCATGGAGCTCAGCAAACTCTAAATGAGCAAACTATGTATCTGATCATTTGCTAACCATCTGATATGTGGAACCCTGGCTATGGGTCACACGCATGTTGTCACTCTTACTAAACAACCTGACCACTGTGGTCATCCCATATGGATATCATACTGGCCTATTCTCGTACTCTGTCCATATATATCCCTAGGAGACTCACTAACATTGCCCAATGATCCCCATAAGACTGTCACTAACATTATCTTGCAATACATATCGACCTAAGGATGTTAGGTCAACACGATGGTATGCAAGATGGCTGGTGAAGTCAATCATGTGCCATCACATCCAAATAATTCTACCGCACCTAACTTTCCTCTACCCGTATGATGTTACCATAACTATATCTTATCATCAATGTCTGACCCTACTCTTGTAATGACCCGCCTATTTGAGCCATGTGACCAAGTGTTGCTATACAAAACTAAGTGTCTCATAAATTAATTTTTTATTAATTTTCAAGATTTTAAATAAACTCTTGACATAAAATTTAATATAGTAAATGCTCAGAATAGTCTAAGTCCCATGAACTGAACCAAAATCCCACTGCCATGCAAACAATCTCAAGAAAAAATAGTCCAACAATAGAGTCCTCCAGCTGTCTCGACTCTGCCCATCCTTCCATGCTCATACCTGCGGAGGCAATTCCCGGTTAGTGATAAAAACACTAAGTCGTATAATTACAAGAAATAATTAATATATTCCACAACATCTAAATTACATATTTTAGTGATTGTGAGCCTATGCTAAGCTCTTAATATGCTGGGAGGGTTGCCGCCCATCCAGCTACAATCTCATGTATGCTGCACATACGCTACGTGGCCCTCATCCTATAGTTACCGATATTTGCCATTGACTCACCCTCTCGCATCACAAGTGTGTAATGAGCCGTCTTGCACCACTGTGCCCCTATCTCCCCTTTCGGCATGGGGCATGTATTTAATCTTCAGAGGGTGTTTCCCTATGTCGGATTAAGCTAATTCTTCGGTCTCAGCTGCACTCGGTGCATGGTGGTCAAATATGAACTCAAGTCCACCAAGACTCCTACATAGTAATATTTTTCAGGGTTCTGCCTCGTGTCAGACTGTGCCAATTCTTTGACCTCGGTTACGCTCAGCGCATGGTGATCGAATGTGGACTCAGGCCGACCAAGACTCCCAAATTGAATATATAACTATTTCAAGTAATTATACAAACCTGGTATTGTGATGAGGAACCCGCGACTATGACACACGATCTTAAAGCCTTCCCTTTGTAGGTCAAATGTGCTCACAAACTATCCAAAGGATGTTTCATTAACATCAACAGAACTCTCCTTATATAGAAGATATGTGTGAATGCATAAGTCACTACATTAAATTTTATAAATATATGCGAATTCAAAAAGTCATTTGTGTGATAATGTAAAGTAAAAAAGTATTTATTAAGTTAATACAAATGGATGTTAAATACTAAAAATATTATAAATATAATTATACCTATATGCTAAAGGTCAAAATCGATAATTTATAATATTAATTTTTTCAAGAATTAATTTAATTAAATAATATTTATGGTTCATTCTAAGATTGACAAAACCCTAAATAAAATAACATAATTATTTTTTTAGGGTTTTACAATCTCCCAGCTTGGGAATTTTCGTCCTTGAAAATATAATAAGGAGAAAAATCGGGTTTTATAATTTCCCTAGCTAGGGAATTTTCGTCCCCCAAAATATAATAGGGTCATGAGGAGAAAAATTGGTGTTTTCTTTTCTTGATTAAAGTTTTGCCACTCATATGCATAGCTAAAGTGGGGCACACTGTCCCATACCACAAGTTATCCACATAGCACAGGTGTTCCATACCACCCATACTACCTAAATAACACCTCTCATTGTAAAGGCATCCCATATACGCTTATTGGCTTAGGCATCACGTGCACTTAGCATGACACATAAGTGGCACACATATAATTACTTACCATCTAAAATAATGAAAATTAATTCCATAAAAGAATGATAAATTCTTATCTAAAAGAAATTTTACCCTTGGGAGAGTGGACTCTTAGACTTTCAACAAGGTAATGATTGATTTGCATGGTTCCGTGGGAAACACAGCTTTGATACCACCTATAACGACCAGCCCATTCCGGATGCTGGTTGTGCAACTTGTACTACTCGGATACTGGTTGTGCAACTCGGACAGCAATTGTGCTATCCAAGTTCCTGAAGCCTGATCCTGATCTTGTACGTTGTGAACCCATTACTGTCTCTGGCATGTTTATCTCCATTTGTCTATCATCCTAGAGGTAGCTACTATCAACTCAACTCAAATTATCCAACTATGTGTGTCTAATCCTGAAGGGTACGGATCATGGTAGCAACACGTACGATGACAAATTAATGTCGAGCCTACACTTATCTCATGGAATCTAGAGTGAGTGATCCCATAATAGCTGACTACCTCTCACTAGAAATCACTGACATAGCCCTCTTAGATCGAGTGAAATCCGGTCAACCTTCTAAATCCGTGGTCAAAGGTAATCTTGCTCATCCTTAGTTTGTTCATGACTCTGTCTATTCAAGAGTAGTCAACAATTTTCTTGGGATAGACATATACTAGTGAAAGAGGGGAAGCGGTGAAGTGTGCATGGGACTATAGATCCACCACACTACTCATCCTTATCCATTGCCATCTCCTGGAAGTGGTCCATCTCAAGTCATCTCTCCATACTCTCATTTGTACTCCAAGTGTTCCAAGTACTTAAGTGGATCTGTTGGCATAGTCTCATCCTCCATCCACTACGATATGTTTAAAGGTCTATCTTCCCCAATGTAAACCCGGACTATGCCTAATAGATCTGTTCAAGGCACTCGATGGTCCATTCTCATGAGCCATGTAACTACTTGTGTGTCTCCATACTCCAAGCTTCCTACTGGTGTCATCTATTATAACTCAGTCTTGCAATATAGACCATGCCCTAAGGAAAGATAAATGTAGTGACATATAAAAGATGGTCAAGTGCTGCAATGTCCCCATTCCTCCAAATACTCCTGGTCACTGTTCATCTCGACTTCAGTTGACTGAATATGTGAACACTCTAAGTAGTCTAAATCTCTAGTAGAGTAAAGGGAAGGACAAGTCGCTAAACTTGTCATGACATGCCAATGAGATCCATGCTGGCATTTACTAAAATCATAATCTCATATCCCTCTCATAATTTCTATAAACACTAAAAACATGCATTGCTCAGATTTGACTGAGCAAAAATCTGAAACACTGAGAAAATACCAAACGAAATACCTGTCCGCTTGGGTAAGGATAACTCCACACACTTGGCTTAAAACAAATGTAACGACCCACCCGTTCTGAGCCACGAGCCAGGTGTTATTATATGAAACTAAATGTCTCATAAATTAATTTTTTATTAATTTCAAATATTTTAAAAAATCCATAACAATAAATTTAATATACAAATACTCAAAATAATATAAGCCCCATGAACTGAACCAAAATCTCACTGCCATGCAAACAATCTCAAGAAAAAAACTAGTCCAATAATCGAGTCCTCCATCTGTCCTGACTCTACCCATCCTTCCTTGCTCATACCAGTGTTGTGAAAATTGCCGATTCCGAATTAGAATTGGCCAATTCCACTTGGATCGGTGGGAAACTGATTCAAAAACCATTTGAATTGGTTTCATCCGAATCGGTCTGTGAATCGGCCGATTCAAGCAGGTTCCGGAATCAGCCCAAATCGGCCTATTCCGGACGGTGGCGATAGATGGCAAGCGGCTACAGCAAGGCCGGGTGGGGCTGGGTCTGGGGCAGGAGGGCGGCGACTGGGTGACAGGGGGGCTGGGTGGGCCAGGGAGGAGATCTGGAGGGCGGGCCTGGGGGCGCAGGGGGTGGGGCTTGGTCGGCGAGGGGAGGCGGGGTGGGGCGGCAGCAGTGGGGAGGGACAAGGCGTGGCTGGCTGGGGGAGGTGGGGCACTGCGGGCGCAGGGCAGGGAGGGGATCGGGGCTGGTCCGGCGGGGCAGGGCTGTGCGGGGCAGGGTGGGCAGAACGGGGCGGGGCGGGTCTTGGGGGAGGGGGCACAGCGGCAGTAGGGACGACATGGAAGGATGGTGGATGCGGGAGAGAACGGGCAAAGGGGAAAGAAATACCTGTGGTGCCATTCTCGTAATTAAAATTTGACTTGTGTCTGTTTATAAATAATTTTTAAAAATCTAAAAAAATATTATAAAATATAATACATATAATAATAACAAAATGACATCATTATCTAATTTTTATATATTTATGTTATGAGTTGTCAAATTATTATATACGACCAATTCAGACCGATTCAACGGGATTGATTCCTGACCGACTTAGGCCGATTACGATTCCAATTCCGACTCCCTCGAAAACTAATTCCGATTTTTGCAACCATGGCTCATACCCGCTGAGGTAATTCCGCGTTTAGTGATAAAAACACTAACTCGTATAATTAGAAGATATAATTAATATCTTCCACACAATCTTAATTACATCTTTTAGTGATTATAAGCCTATGCTGAGCTCTTAATATGTTGGGAGGGTGGCTGCCCATCTAGCTACAATCCTATGTATGCGCACACATGCTACATGGCCCATAGCCTTTAGTTATCGATATTTGCCATTGACTCACCCCCTTGGTATCACAAATACATAATGAGCCGTCATGTGCCACTGCGCCCTATCACCCCTGTATCGGATTTAGTCAATTCATTAACCCTGGTTGCACCGGCACATGGTGGTCGAATATAAACTCAAGTTGTAAAGACCGTGAAAAAAAGAAAAAAAGGACATGAATGCAGTTCGGGAAGGACCGAACGTATTATATTCAATACCCGGTTAATTATTATATTTTATTATTTACCCGGTTACCCAGTTAAATGAAATAGGGGTGTTTTGACATGCCCTAGCCGTTATTTCATTTTATTTTATGAAGGACGTCATCAACCAAAGCCTTCATTCGCATTTTCTTCTCCTCTTCCTTACCAGCGTGTCTTCTTCCTTGCTTAGGTATTCATCCTATCTCCCTCTTCTTAATTTTCTTGCATACATATTTTAATTTGATAATAAGCTTTATAATCGTGAGGATTAATGTTTAAAATCAACAAGAAAGAAACTAAACACGGCTGTTGGCCGACGAGTCCCCTGTTTTGGCGAGATGGGCAAGCACAGGCAAAGTTTCGCTAGGAATCGGTGGCAACGATCATTCCGACATCGGAAGATGATCCTACTCTCTTCGTCAATCAGTGTTGGGTCGATTTCATGTGAGTGGATGCCGGCCTGGGGTGGTAAATGGCCAAAAATAGAGGACGAAGGCAAAAACAGAGGCGACAGCGGTGGGTGAAGAAATCCGGTCGTCCTTGGTGGTGACAGGTTCCAATCTGGCCCGGGAAGGTTGATAGGGGGTCAAGCGTATCGAGGTGACCACCCAATTGAGGCGGCGATGCTCGCCGGCGGTGGAATCGGCTATGCGAGCGCCCTGCTAGGTAGGCAAAGCAGGCGTCGTCGCAGCTGGAAGGCAGCCGAAGTTGGTCAGGGCTACACCTCAATGACATGGCAGGGCTGGGCGGCAATGATTGGCGTTGGCCGGAGAGGATCGCCGGCGGTGGCTAGAGGGCAGTTGCTGTCGGGAACAGCGGATGGTGCTGGGGAAGAAGAAGAAAAAATTACCTTGGGTAGCAAACTTGTAAATAATGCTTCACTTGACACAGCTCGAGTTAAATAAGAATACCAACTCGTAAATAACACCTGACTCGATACCGACTCGAGTTAAAAATAATACGAACACGTAACAAATCTTTAAAAATAACTATTTTAATGGATTATGGGCTAAAGTTACAAAACTAATTAATTATTGTACGAAATTGCCACGTATAAAAAAATATATGGTAATGATAAAAGGTCGATAATTAATCGGCACAACAAGCGATTAAATTAAATTGGATGGTTATAAGTAATTAATAAAATAAAGATTTTACCTTTACCATATTAAATTTAATATTAGGTAAATATAGTGATTATTTTAATAACGAGTCAGTAATGTAGAAAATGGGTTATTAAACTATAGTCGGGTAGCAATTACTAGTGTCGAACCTAAATAGAATGTTATTGTTACATGTTATGTTGTCAAAAATTTTAACATATATATTAGACATATAGCTGCATGCATTCCTACTCGAATAAAATTATACTTATGTATAATTTATGTTTTCGTTCAGATTAGGATCATTGGTCGCAGCTGCGAGTTCGAAATATCCAGGTCCATATAATTATTTCAATGTTGTATTTTCTCAAACTGGTATAATTATTTGAAATGTTGTATTTTCCCAAACTCGTATAATTATTTGAAAAGTTGAATTTTCCCAAACTTGTATCCTTTGTTGGCACTAATCTCAAAATGAGCTAGGAGTCGATTTTTAATCTCAGAATGAGCTGGAGACCATTTCCAATCTCAGAGTGAACTGGGAGACAATGACTAATCTCAGAATGACCCTGGAGACCACCTAATCTTAGAATGAGCTGGGAGACAATTTCTAATCTCAGAATGAATTGGGAGACAATGACTAATCTCAAAATGACCTCGGAGACCACCTAATCTCAGAATGAGCTGGGAGACGACTTTTACGAATGTCAAAATGACCTGAGAGACAAATTACTAATCTCAGAATGACCTGATAGGTAATTACTAAAAGACTTGTGAAACGATAATAAAAATATGGGTGATATGAGAATAGAGATTATATTGTTTTGTTTCATTTAATTATGCGGCTTAGTGGATTTATCACTAACTCGGAATTGCCTCTGCAAGTAAGCAACTGTGGACTGAAGAATAGAAGTGTGGTTGGTGGTTCTTTTACCAACCTAGGTATGGTGAATCGATAATAAAAAAATTGGACTTCCCTATTATTCTCTTGTGTTATAAATGTGGCAATGGGAAATAGATTGTGGAACGGTTATTTTATATTTTAGGGAACATGATTTATTGTTATGATTTATATTATATGTTGCGAGACTTATTTGCTGTATTTCAATTCATGTTCTGGAATGTTACACTTACATTAACTACATTTTTAAGTAACACCCGGTTCGGTTCAAGCGGGTCATTACACAAGTCGACCAAAACTCCCTCATAGTAATTTTTTTTAGGGTGCTGCCCTGTGTCGGATTGAACCAATTCTTTGACCCCGGTTGCTCTCGACGCATAGTGATCGAATGTAGACTCAGGCCGACCAAGATTCCCAAATCAAAATATATAACATTTCAAGTAATTATACGAACCTGGTATTGTCATGAGGAGCCCGCAACTATGACACACAGTCCTAAATCCTTCCCTTTGTAAGTCCAATGTGCTCACAAACTATCCAAAAAATGTTTCATTTAACATCAATAGAACTCTCCTTTATATAGAAGATTATGTGTGGAATTCAAGAAGTCACTATATTAAATTTTATAAATATGTGTGGAATTCAAAAAGTCATTTGTGTGATAATGCAAAGTCAAAAAAATAATTATTAAGTTAATACAAATGGATGTTAAATCCAAAATATTATAAATATCATTATACCGATATGCTAAAGGTCAAATCTATAATTTATAAAATTAATTTTTTCAAGAATTAATTTAAATAAATAATATTTACGGTTCGTTCTAAGATTTACAAAACCCTAAATAAAATAGCCTAATTATTTTTTTTAGGGTTTTACAACAAAAGTCTTCCTTCTCAAATGACTAAGACATGGCTTTGATACCAAAATTAACATCCTAATTTCAGTCTACCTAAGAACCAAATCAACAAATGTTACAATCGAGTTGAGTAATGTTTAAAGTTGTTAGTCGGTAAGATTCAATTGATAAAATAAAACAAAACAACCCGCATGGTGTCATGAGAATGGAAGACATTGCTAAATATACATCAAAACACATCAAATATAAATAAAAGTAAGAAAGAAAATCCCTGTGCTGAGCTCAAGTGTGTGTAGCGTTTATTTGTCCTTCTACCAAAGTCATCCCAGGATTGCAAGACCTACATATATAATATAAAAAGCGTCAATAACGAGTGTTAATAGTCCAAAAATTACTATTACAAACTGTCAAATGGGTATTCCATTCCCACGAAAACTTAGAAAACTTTAGAATTGCCTTACACTGGGTGGCAAGCAAACATACCTCAAAACAAGTGTCAGTGCACTTGCACGGCTAATATTCATATTCATACATACAACGCTTATGTCCTTACATCCTCCATATTATTCCCACCATGGTATTCGAGTGGCAAAAGGAATGGCTAGGTTAGTGTCACAAATTCTGGAAATGTTCTGCACTACGCAATACCCTCATACATCACACTACCTCAGGGTTTGAAGGAGAACTAGTGCACTCCATACATTTCTCCATACCACTCACTCTCTTATTCATAAAATTAGAAAAAATGTGCGCTCATATAATAGGCTTTAGGGAAGAGGTTTGTATTATATATTTCTAAAGCTTTAGTTCGAAAAACAACAACGGATCTCATCCTTTTAGTTTTGTTAAACATGTGTAGAAAACACGGCTAAATTTCCTGACAATGAAGGGATCCTATAAAACAACGCCGATGCCATCCTACGTCTAAACACGATTATAGTTGACGCATAATGAGTCAAGCAGAGATCAAGTAAAGGGAGAGTCCTACGGACCTGTGGTCCAAGTTCCAAGCATATCGACAAATGTATGGCGAGCTCGGACTTCATAACATACATCGAAACTGACTGCTAAGTAAAATACCAATGTCCCTATATAATGCATACTCGGGGTGTGTGTTGATATCATTAATATATCTTAATAAAGAAAATAGTACTAACAAACCTATAACTAAACAAGTTGTACGTAAATCGACACATAATTATAATAACTATTAAATAAATATATAAACAAGGAAATGCACACATAGTTAATTAAATAAATCACAAATACATGAACATAAATAATATTCTAATCTTAATATGATAATATAATTATACTATATAAGCAAACGGGTAAGCACGAGTAAATATAACATATACTCGTGTTTACTTGTGCTAGTAAATATATAAATAATTAAATAATTAAATAATTAAATAAATAATAATTCGATAAATAAATAAATAAACAAATAGTTAATACTCATTAATCATGAATAATAATAATAGCATAGTTATATAATACAAGAATACATAATTAAATACAAAAAAATAATAACATAGATGAATAAACAAATAAATAAATGCAATTTAGTAGACTTAAATGAGACTGACATTAATAAGTAAATATATCATTTTTACTAATAAATAATCATATAAACATGCATTATAATCAACAAATACATGATTAATATAAATGAATAATAATAATAATAATAAATAATTATCATAACATCCAAATATTCTAAATCATGTGAATATACATCTAAAATAATGTAGGGGTTATCAAATTACCGAAAACGGTGTAAGAACGGACCAAAACAGTCTGAAAATAACTGAACCAGGTCAACTAAGATGAACTGAACTAAGTCGAATGGACTAAACCAACTCGATTTGGGTTAACTAGAAAATAGGTTGAATTGACTGGGCAAACATGAATTGGACTAATGGACACGGACAAGGACTTTGACTGGCGGACTAAGGCAAGTGAACAGGAACATGGGCTAATGGGCCGAACGGGCGGTAGTTGCCCGTCACAGGAAAAAGCCGATGGAGGCATGGCTGGGGTTGCTGCCGGTCAGGATCAACGGCCCTTACTACAAGTAACATGGTGGTGGTGGTGATCGGTAGAGTCCGGCTAGTGGCTAGTAAGAAAACGGCCTAAAAGGGTTAGTATCACCCCCAGATTAGGTGACATCGCGGGCGGCAATTGGGACCATGGTGATGGTCATGGGTGGTCTGAAAAGAAAGATCTCAGCGAGGGTAAGCTTATCGGCATAGTCGGCATCACCAGAGGACACTTGCCATAGCTAGAAAATGGCCCGAAAGGGGGCGATGGCGGTGATGAACAGTGATAAAGAATTCATTCGCCGGAGGCGACTGTGGTGGCACCGGTAGCGATGGTGGTTACAAACTGATATCCGGCCTCGAGGTGGTCACAGCCATACCGATCCGGTGGCAAAGGAGGGTTGGGATCCAGTGTTACAAAAATCGGCCAATTTATATTTTATTGGGAAACATCCAATTTAAAAAAGTTGGGAATCAGCTAGTTTAAAAAATGGTCGTCGGATAGGCCGATTCACAACAATGCCAATCGATGCACAAACAATTTTCAAATCGACATAAATCGGAAAGAATTGATTTTTATGGGTAAATGACAAAAATAACCTAGGTATGTCAATGAATAAATTTATTATGCATGGGTAAAAGTGGAATCTAAATTTTAAAAATCTAAAATCTGTATGCCTCCCTCCCCCACCCCTCGTGTGCCTCGGCCTCCCTCTGCTGCTGCCCCGGTGTGCATCGCCCCTCCCTCCAACATCGCCTCCGTATGCCTCGGCCTCCCTCCACCGCCACTCGATTGTGCATCGCCCTTCCCTCTGCCACCCCCTGTGTGCCTCAGTCTCCCTTTTCCATGACCACCTTGTGCCTCACCGCTTCCTCCGTCGCCGACACCATTGCCTTTGGCCTCGCCCCTCACTCTGCCACCGCCCCCGTATACCTCAGCTTCCCTCCGCCACAGGCACCCTGTGCCTAGCCCCTCCCTTCGTCGTTGACACCTTTGCCTCTGGCCTTGCCCCTCCCTCCATTTCCCCTCTTCACTGTTCTTCTACTGGTATTTTTTGGTTTGGTTTAATTGCAGCATATTGCTGATATTGCATTGGCTATCTGTTTAATTGCAGCATGTTGATTCATCTGTTTGCATTGGCGATGTGTTTAATTGCAGCATATTGCTGATATTGCATTGGCGATCTGTTTAATTGCAGCATATTGTTGATATTGCATTGGCGATCTGTTTAATTGCAGCGTATTGATTCATCTGTTTGCATTGGCAGTCCGTTTAATTGCATTGCCGATCTGTTTAATTGCAGCATATTGATTCATCTTTTTGCATTGGCGATATTGTTGATATTGTTGATAATGTGGATATTGCTAGTGCTGCAATTTTTACATTAAGTTTGGTGGATTCAGGAGCTGCATTGGTAGCGGATAGTATTGATTTTATTCTTTACAGAGTGCATATAAAATACACCTAGCACAGGGAAGATGGATATTGGTTGGGAATATGGCACACCAATTGACGCATCCAAGAAGCAAGTAACCTGAAGCTTTTGTAGAAAAATCATAAGTGGAGGGGTATATCGCTTCAAACAACATATTACTGGACTTAAAGGAAAATTGGATGATTCAGACTCCGAAGATATTTTAGACAATGAATTCGATGATTTAGTATTAACCATGTAAAATTGTGTTAAACCTTGATTTTGTGGACTTGTATTGATGACTTATCATTCTCATTTAATAGAGCTCAAATGATGATATATAAACCCTTGCACTTATGAAATTATAGTTCTATGATGATAAATAGAGATTCTCTTTTGTGTTTGTATCAAATTATAAACTTGTGTATTTATGTTGAGAAAAGTGACTAAATATTCATTTTATGTTTTTATGTTATGAGTTGTTAAATTTTTGAATAGGACCGATTATGACCAATTCAACTAAACCAATTTCTAACCAATTTTTTTATGAATTGGTCCAATTCAATGACTCCCTTGAAAACTGATTTCGATTCCGATTCCGATTTTTTCAATTATGGCGGGGTCTCGCTGGTGGCAAGCCAAAGTGGTGACGGCAGTAATGTTGGAAAACTTAGAAAGTCAATGGAAATATTTGAAAATTTTGGGGGAGAAAACTAGGATTGACGTCGATGGCTCCGATCTTGCTACATGCCATGATCTGAACATATGACAACTAGTGGTCTAGTGGGACCCACCTATGGGTATATACAATATACATATGCACAAAATGCTCAAATTTAGACCGTTTAAAGTGAAAATTGACTCAAGTCCTAAAAGTGACTCTATAAGTGGGAATAGAGGTAAGAAGGCTAAATGAACCTCGAACTCATAACTCAATCAAGCTAGGCCCACAGGGGCACAATCCGGTGATCTAAAATCCTTATACTGCATGCAAATGAAATATCCTAAAAATTCCAAACAAATACTAAACGAGGCAACACCCTAGATCTAGGCCTCACCTTGGCTAACTTATAAAAAAGCATTTGTATACCCTGTGTATACACTACACTCATAAATCGTGTTTTACTATGTCATAACTGAAATTATGATCTACATGTTGGGCATACTTGCCTCCATAACATGCTTATATGGCCATCTGGGCCTCATACTTTGTCTGAAAATTTTTCTGACTCGAGACTACCCCACCTAACCTGAAGTTGGGTTTTACAAATTGTGGGTACATTTGGCTCAGAAATGGAGGGATTTAAAAAAGTTAATCGAGTAGCTTGATGGAAAATATTTTCTTCGGTTTGATTCCTTTAGAGTATGTATTTTCCAACACTTTTTCCATTCTAATATCGTGTAAAACCCCGGAAAAAATAATTAGGTTATTTTATTTAAGGTTTTATAAATCTTAAAACGAACCATAAATAATATTTAATTAAATAAATTTTTAAGAATTAATATCATTTATAACCCATTTGTATTCACTTAATAGTAAGTTTTTGACTTTTCATTATCACACAAATGATATAGTAATGAATGATTACGTTCTTTTCTTTAAAATTTAATGTAATGTCTTCTTAAATTCCACATATATTAATAAAATTTAATATAATGACTTCTTGAATTCCACACATATTATTCTATGTAATGGAGAGATCTATTATTAAATAAAGCATCCTCTAGATAGGTTGTGAGCACATTTGACACACAAAGAGGAAGACTTTAGGATTATTTGTTATAGTTGTGGGTTCTTCACCAAATTTTCAGGTCCGTATAATTATTTAAAATGTTGTATTGTTCATATAATTATTTAAAATATTGTATTGTCCATATAATTATTTAAAATATTGTATTGTCCGTATACTTATTTAAAATGTTGTATTGTCCGTATACATATTTAAAATGTTGTATTGTCGATATAATTATTTAAAATGTTGTATTGTCGGTATAATTATTTAAAATGTTGTATTATCCGTATAATTATTTAAACTGTTGCATTGTCTCTATAATTATTTAAAATATTGTATTGTCCCTTGTGGACAACCTGGTCAGCCTAAGTCCTGATTCGACCACCATGCACCGAGTGCAACCAGGGTCAAGGAATTGACTCAATCTGACACAGGCTATGCCCTTCATAATCCAATAATGGACATGTCAGAATGGACTCGACAGCCATAATACAAAAAATTTGACATGGCGGATTGGACTCGCCAGCCGATAACGGACATGGTGGATTAGACTCCCCAGTCGATAACGGACATGGTGGATTGGACTCGCTAATCGGTAACGGACATAATGGACTAACCAATCGGCCAATAAATTGGACATGGCGGATTGAACTCGCCAGCCAATTACATACATGGTGGACTGACCCATTAGCCAATTGATGGACATGGTGGGCTGACCCATCAACTAACTAATGGACATGGTGGATTGGACTCACCAGCCGATAACGGACATGGTGGATTGGACTCACCAGCTGACAATGGACATGGCGGATTGGACTCGCCAGCCGATAACGGACATGGCGGATTGGACTCACCAGCCGATAACGGACATGGTGGATTGGACTCACTAGTCGGTAATGGACATGATGGACTGACCCATCAGTCAATAAATTGGACATGGCGGATTGGACTCGCCAGCCAATTACGGACATGGTGGATTGACCCATTAGCCAATAGACGGACATGGTGGACTGACCTAGTAGCCAACTAATGGACATGGTGGAGTGACCCATCAGTCGATAATGGACATTGTGGATTGGACTCACCAGCCGATAACGGACATGGTGGATTGGACTCACCAGTCGATAATGGACATGGCGGATTGGACTCGCCAGTTGATAACGGACATGGCGGATTGGACTCGCCAACCGGTAATGAACATGGTGGACTAACCCATCAGCCAATAAATTGGACATGGCAGATTGGACTCGTCAACCAATTACGGACTTGGTGGACTATAACCCATTAGCCAATAGATGGACATGGTGGACTGACCCATCAGCCAATAAATGGACATGGTGGACTGACTCATCAACTGATAACGGACATGGTGGATTGAACTCACCAGCCGATAACGGACATGGCAGATTGGACTCGCCATCCCGTAATGGATGTGATGGACTAACCCATCAGCCCATAAATTGGACATGGCAGATTGGACTTACCAGCCAATTACGGACATGGCAGATTGGACTTGCTAGTCAATTACGGACATGGTGGATTGGACTCACCAGCCGATAATGACATGGCGGATTGGACTCGCTAGCCGGTAATGGACATGATGGACTGACCCATCCGCCAATAAATTGGACATGGCCGATTGGACTCGCAAGCCAATTATGGACTTGGTGGACTAACCCATTAGCCAAAAGGTGGACATGGTGGACTGACCCATCAGCCAACTAATGGACATGGTGGATTGGACTCACCAGCCGATAATGGACGTGGTAGATTGGACTCACCAGCCAATAACAGACATGGCTGATTGGACTCACTAGCCGATAACGGACATGGCGAATTGGACTTGCCAGCCGATAATGGACATGATGGACTGACCCATCAGCCAATAAATTGGACATGGCAGATTGGACTCGCCAGCCAATTACGGACATGGTGGATTGGACTCACCAGCCGATTACGGACATGGCAGATTGGACTTGCCAGCTGGTAATGGACATGATGGACTGACCATTAGCCAATAAATTGGACATGGCGGATTGGACTCGCCAGCCAATTATGGACATGGTGGACTGACCCATTGGCTAATAGATGGACATGGTGGACTGACCCATCAACCAACTAGTGGACATGGTGGACTGACCCATCAACCAACTAGTAGACATGGTGGATTGGACTCACCAGCCGATAACGGACATGGTGGATTGGACTCACCAGCCGATAACGGACATGGTGGATTGGACTCACCAGCCGATAATGGACATGGTGGATTGGACTCACCAGCCGATAACGGATATGACAGATTGGACTCTCCAGCCGATAATGGACATGATGGACTTACCCATCACTAATAGATGGACATGGTGGACTGACCAATCAGCCAACTAATGGGCATGGTGGACTGAACGATCAGCTAATAAATAGACATGTTGGAATGGTCACAACAGCCATTATTAAAGATAATGATAGGGAGTTTATGGACTTGTTTTATTTAATTATACGGCTTAGTGTTTTATCACTAACGGGGAATTGCCTCCGCAGGTATAAGCATAGAAGGATGGGTAGAGTCGGGACAGTTGGAGGTCTCTATTATTGGACTATTCTTTTCTCGATATTGTTGGCATGGCAATGGGATTTTGGTTTGGTTCATGGGACTTAGATTATTCCGAGCATTTATTTATTAAATTTATTGTTGTGGACTTATTAAAAATCTTGAAAATTAATAGGAAAGTAATTTATGAAACACTTAATTTCATATAGTAACACTTGGCTCGTGGCTCGGAACAGGTGGGTCGTTACATATCATCTCTTCCTTGTTGGGAGTCTCTCCTTCTTCTCTCGTGTATAGGTACACCTATCATCTTCCTCTCGCATGCATCTATAGTGTTTGTGTTCTTTATAGTTTTGGATTTGATTAATGAGTGATTAAATATCAAGTAATTGTAAAACCCGTAATTTGAATGAGGGTTTTATAATCTGAACCGGTGGGTTCAACTATTATTTTCAGTCGACTTTAGTTTTAATTACGAGACGACCGTTCATTTTTCTGAGATAACCATTCATTTTTCTTAGACGACCATTCATTTTTCTAAACAACCATTTGTTTTTCTAAACAACCCTTCATTTTTCTCACCTGACCATTAGTTTTTGCACCATAACATCTATATATTTCACACTTCTGTCATTCAGTCACTATCATCCTTCTCACTCAACTTCCTTCTTCTTTTTCTTCATTCTCTTTTCCCTCACGATCCTTACTCTAGCCGGCCACAACTATTCGCCTTCACCACATGATTGAAGATTAGGTACGGAGTAGGAGCTCACTGTTTAGCCACTAAGACATGTTTGGAGCTTCTACCTTGTCCATATACTACTCACCCTGATTTATTCCTCAATTTAATCGTAATTTATTTTTACAAATTGTAGGATGAGTTGAGTAGTGTTTTATTGGATCCCACTTAACCCGGGCCATTTAACTAATTGATCTTCTAGATTAATAACACAAGAGGATGAGATCCCTCTAGTATGTTTTTGAAAACAAGATCCACCACAAGTTGCCTTCGGGCCAATTTTATAAATCCCTACCCAGACCTACATATATGTAGTTTTCACAATTTTTCGATAGCCTACACAAGTGGACGTGGAAGAATACAAATGAGAAAGTGAAATGAGAAAGATGTTTTCAGTAGATGCCCTCAGAGATTTCATGCAATATTTTCTTTCATATGAGAGTTTGCTCTTGTATCCAACTTGATATTAGTTATATTTTTGGACCAATAACACTCGTTACTAACGAGTTTTTATAATATATGTAGGTGATGATCAAGAGTAGGATGAGGTAGCCAAGACGGAGTAGCAGTGAGGTCTCTTGCACACATGTCTAACGATAGAATATTGTGTTATATTATCATTATATTGGGAATGATGTGATGTAATAATTGAATTCATGTGTTTTAATAAATATATTTAAAGATTGAATAAGTACAGCAAGTAAGACCGCAAATTTAATGTAAAAAGTAATTAAAATACACAGATGGGTCGAGACCCAAGATTCAGAATGAATTATGTAGTAGAATAGAATTTTGTGTGTATATCCATACGTGATATAATATATATATATATATATATATATATATAAACTTTATTATTTTTTATCAATTTTTAACATTATTAGTTTTAGTACGAATTGGTTGTCATGTCATTTATGTAGTTTCATGTTAGGTTTATTTTTGTGTTGTACATAGAGATAAACTTCTTCCATCTCGAGACGCCGATAGTAGATCCGCAGGGTTCGGTTTAGGTTAGCCGACCTAACTAGGACCAGTGACATTTGGTTCGGTTCTTGAGCGAAAATCAGATTTGGGGTGTTACAATTGGTATCAGAGCAAACTCTCGATCAATTCAGTTAGAAGATATTTTTATATGTGATGTGTGTGCAATGATTGCTCCAAGCTCAGCTGGCAGGTATATATATTTCTGTCCTTGTTGTCTTTGATTTACAAATTTCTCACCAATAGGTACTATGATAGTATTTTTAGGATTGGATCAGTGAGTTGGAATAATCATGTGAGATAGTGTCTAGCCAATCTAGAGCTGCACCGCTGTCTAGAAATCCCAGTGAGCCAGGCTCAGTAAGCTGCCACAACGTAAGACCCAGCCGAGACAATGAATAGAGATAACAAACACCCAATAGTCAAAACTATGGACGCCGTCATGGAGAAATATGCAGGGTGGGTGTGGACGCATGCTTTAGATGTGGTCAATCGTGATATCGAAAGTGAAGCCTCTTAATTTAAAATTTTGAGGATGAAATTTTTATGAGGGAAGAATGTAAAACATGTGATTCAAATCAAAGTTTCATAATCTGAGTCGGTCAGTTCGACCATTATTTTCAGTCGAGTTAAGTTTTAATTACGAGATGACCATTAATTTTCTTAGATAATCATTCATTTTTCTAAGACAACCATTCATTTTTCTAAATGACCATTCGTTTCTCTAAACAACCATTCATTTTTCTCACTTGACCATTAGTTTTCTCACCCTGACATCTATATATTTCACACTTCTGTCACCCTCACATTTCTCACCTTCTCACTCAACTTCCTTCTTCTGTTCTTCCTTCTCTTTTCCCTCACTCAAGTCGGCCACAACCATTCACCATCACCACATAATTGATGATTAGGTATGGAGTAGGAGCTCACCTTTTAGGCACTAAGACATGTTCGGAGCTTCTACCATGTCCGTTTAGGACTCACCCTCACCCTGATGCATTGCTCTATTTTATCGTGATTTAATTTTAGAGATTTTAGGATGAGTTGAGTGGTGTTTTATTAGATCCCAGTTTAGCCAAGCCATTTAACCGATCAATCTTCCGGATTAATAACCCTCGAGGATGAGATCCTTTGAGTATGTTTTCAAAAGCAAGATCCACCACAAGTTGCCTTCGGGCCTATTTTATGAATCCCTACCTAGACCTATATATATGTAGTTTTTGCGATTTTTGACAGCCTACGCAAGTGGTTATGGTAGTGTTTTCCGACAGCCTACACAAGTGGGTATGGAAGAATGTGATTGGGAAAATGAATGAGAAAGATGTTTTCAGTAGATGCCCTCAGAGATTTCATGCGATGTTTTCTTTCATATGAGAGTTTGCTCTCATATCCAACTTGATATTAGTTATATTTTTGGACCAATAACACTCGTTACTAACGAGTTTTTATAATATATGTAGGTGATGATTAGGAGTAGGATGAGGTAGCCAAGATGGAGTAGCAATGAGGTCTCTTGCACACATGGCTAACGATAGAATATTGTGTTATGTTGTTATTATATTGGGATTGATGTGATGTAATAATTGAATTCATGTGTTTTAATAAATATATTTAACGATTGAATAAGTACAACAAGTAAGACTGAGAATTTAATGTAAAAAGTAATTAAAATACACAGATGGGTCGAGACCCAAGATTCAGGATGAATTATGTAGTAGAATAGAATTTTGTGTGTATATCCATACTTGCAACTTTTTTGTTTTTTATCGATTTTTAATGTTATTATTTTTAGTATGAACTTGTTGTCATGTCACTCATGTAGTTGCATGTTAGGTTTATTTTTGTGCATTTATCCATGCATAGCGATAAACTTCTTCTATCTGGAGATGCCGAGAGTAGATCAATAGGATTGGGTTCGGGCCGACCTAACTAGGATTACTGACATTCCAATTCGGTTCTCGAGCGAAAACCAGATTTAGTGTGTTACATTAATTCATAATAAATTCAAATTGAGTTGAATTATATCAAATGATGATATTAGTAATAGTTGATCATATGGTTATTATCTTATGTTTATAGATTAAAGCATGATTTATATTATATATAGATAATTAAACTTTTTTTTTTTATTGTTAGTGTTCTTGATTTATGTATATGATTATCTTTTAAATTTATGATTTTGTGAGATAATTATTAGTAAACAATTATTCATATACTAGTAAATAAGTATATTGTGTTTTCATTTGGGATATGTATATTAATTATATTAGATAATGTTAATAAATATTAGAGGTAATTTTGATCTATATCTGTTTGTTAATGGTAATAGTTAATTAATTAATTATTGACATTGTAATCTATTAATTAACTAGTCATAATTAATTAAAGTAATAAGGATGACGTCTTTATATCTAGTAAAATAATGCGCGTATGTGATCAATGGTTGTTAATTATTAATGGAATCCCAAGTATAAAAATCACTGTTAGGTTAATTAAAATGTTATAAATTCATGCAAATGAGCATATTATAGTTGTTTTATGAATATTTTACCGATTAAAATGGGATTAGTATTAAATTATCATTTAGTATTTACAATCATTTATATTTATAATATCACTACTAAAATATAAAAAATATGAACTTTATGTTGTTGTATTGATAAATAAAAGTATAGATTATTAGAATGTAATAGTATAATAATCTCAAACATTGAATCGTAATAGCAAGCTTAGAATAAATAAAGTTTAAACCTATATCAGGTTAAGTAATTTAAAATAATCTTACTAGTGATATCTTTTAAATTTTAATAAAAGCTATATCAAATAATTGGATACAATGATCTAACTAATCTTAGAACAATTAATTAGTGTTAGTGAAAAGTTAATAAATTGTTATTAATACATATCCAAGCTATTATGAATGGAATAAGTAATTATTATTTTTTAGTAGGAATTAAAGTGTGATATTAATTAAAAGTCTAAATGGTTACTAAAAATCTTAATATGATTTCTTTAGTTAAATAATTAATGCATCAAAGGAAAATACACTAATATTAGTAATTAAATACATGATAGTAAGTTCATAATCATTTTGTCGTTGGCTAAGGTGAATTGTGATTGAATAATTAATTTAAAAGGTAAGGTATGACTTAATCGATTGTGTCAGATGAATAATTAATTATCTCACCAAACTTGTTTTAAATATTGTAAATTTAAAGTTTAATGTGTTGTGTGTTGCATGTTTTTTTTCGAGTTTTAATCATCATATAATAAAGTCATTTCATTGCATGCATTTTTGCTCATTTATGTATAATTTTATTGTTTCATTTATATTAGGATCATGAATTGTAGTTGTGGGTGCCTCATCACATTTCCAAGTCAATATAATTACTCAAAATGTTATATATTCTTATTTGGCAGCCTTGGTCGACATGAGCCCATATTTGAACACCATGTGTCATGCATAACTGGGGTCAAAGAATTGACTCAGTTTGACACAGGGCCGGACCTTAAAATTCTTTAAAGATTAAATACCTACTCATGCCGAAAGGGGTGATATGGCACAATGGCGCAAGATGAGTCATTATACACTTGTGATAACAAGAGGGTGAGTCAATGGTAAATATCAATAACTACAGGCCATGGGCCACATAACATGTGTGCGCATACATGGGATTATACTTGGATGGTGCGGCCACCCCTCCGGCATAATAATAGCTCAGCATAGGCTCATAATCACTAAAAGGCTTAATTAATGATGTTGTGAAAAATATTAACTTGTTTCCTGTAATTATATGACTTAATATTTTTATCACTAATGTGAAATTGCCTCCGCAAGTGTGAGCATGGAAGGATGGGTAGAGTCGGAATAGTTGGAGGACTCTGTTATTAGACTATTATTTTTTCTTATATGCTGTTATACTTCTAGGCTGTTTGCGTGGTAGTGAGATTTTAGTTTATTTCATAGATCTTAGATTATTCCAAGCACTGGTTATATTATATTTTATTTCATGGCATGACTTAGAATTTGAACTTTAACTAATGCTTTGAGTATGAATTTAAGTTGTATGGTTTAAAAGAATTTATGTCATGGATTTATTCATGATGCTAATAAATTAATAGAAAATTAATTTACGAGACATTTAGTTCTATATTGTAACACTTAGTCTATAGCTCAGAACTAGGTGGTCTTTACAATTGGTCTAGAATTCCAGCAGTAATGCCCCATGTTCTTGAATTTCTCTATCCTTGTCTAGATTGAATTTATGCTCATTCATTTGCAGGACAGTAACTCAACGTGTTTGGAGTTCACAGAATTTTCTTGAGAATTTTAGGAATCTTTAAACCCACGGACCAAGCCCAAAAAGCATGGTGTGTAACCCAGAGCCATAGAATCCAGAACCTATCACTTAGGTTAGTGGGCCTAAAAACCCAAGAAGCCCATAGAATAAACAATAAAAATTAGGGTTATACCTTAGCCCATTATCAGTAACACTACCAATTTTCAGACCGTTCAGAGTTCATTTAGATGGTTAAATAATTTTCCCATGTTAGGTAGTCCTAGGAATTTCAGATTTAGATTTCATTAGAGTTTTGCAAAATTAATCCTTAATGACCACTAAGCTATTATAACCTTAATTAAACAACTTGATATCAATGATGGTATAATTAATATGCTTAATTTGAATGTTTTAGTTTGATCATGTGTTGTTGTATGATTTGAGGCCTCGTCTCATCTTGCATGCCTTTCCGCATGTTTGATTAGTTCATTTCGTGATTAGGAAATGTGGAGGGAGCTTGTCATTCAAAGTCGAGGAGCTCGATCCACGTAAAATCCGAGCCTTTTGATTCAAGATTTTATATTTGGTTTGATTCAGTTTGGCTGTGGATCGGTTGTGGTTTGACTTGGTTTGGGTTTTGGTCCAATTTGGTTTGGTATTGATTTGAGTTGTGGCAAGTATTGGTGTGGTTTGAGCCGTTAGGGTTGTCTTTGGGCCGTGTGTTGTTCCAGTTGGTTCGGCTTTGCATGTAGTTTTGGTCTTCTTTAATATAGAGTTTAGGGTTATTTTCATATTAGTGGACGTGTTTTGGGGGATTTTTAGCATGCATTTTGGTGTCAAGAATTTACCAAATATCTTAGTTTGATGTATTCTTGAAATCCGTGTCAATTTCTCAAAAGTAAATTTTTTAAGGGGTTTGACAATTTTTAGTTTGATGCCTTGAACCTATTCCTATGGTTTGATTTTGGTCTTTGGTCAGTTACATGAAAACGTTGACATTGTTGAGAATTTTCCAATGAGGTATAACATGCTTGTGGTTCAACGTGGACATACCTTGTATGAGGACACATGAGCAGATGTGCCACATGTCAGACAGGTGTTAGACACGTCTCAGCCATAAGGGCCACATGAATGGTTTTGTGTAATTGTACCCTTTCTTATTTTCCTAAACAATGCATATTAATGTGGAGTTGCTCCTTTTTGTTGTCACGAAGCATATATGTTAATGACATTTGTACTGTATTGGTTTGCTAAAACTGTGTTTTTCAATGTTATACCCTTTCATTTTCCTATGCAAGACTTTGCCTTTATACATATGTATCTTACATCACCGTAATTTTAAATTGTGTCAAACCATCATCATTGTATTCCTTGAGTCGAGATTTTTCTAGCATTACCGACAATACTAGAATTAGCTACCGATGTCTAGAGGAAATGATTGTCGAAGGTGATCGCATGTAGTGGCACCTGTGCTGTCGGCCCAACTTTACAACGTCATATCTCTGTCGTTTGAACTCCTGTTTTCGGTAAGGACAATTCCGTTGGATTCTTCTCATTCCAATTTTCAATCTTATTTGGTCAATCTTTATCTCTTTATTCGTATATTGACCACTCTAACCACTGTTTGTTAATGTCCAGATTTGAACCTTGCGGTCGGTCGATCTCCTTCCTTTGAGATTTCGAATTTTGTAATTTATTCACCATAATTTTTATTATATTTCATACATCATGTTATATTGTTTTCATAAATTTTGATTTGTCTTTATTTTACATTAATTAATTAAGAAATATTTTATACTATTAATTAATTAATATAAAATTTAGAAATTGGAACTATTTTTCTAACAATTTTCCTTTGTTGTTGATCTTAAATATGGATTTTTGGTAAAATCCTTATATATTTTCTCATTTTTATTTTACAAGATGAAAATGTTTTGTCATTATTTTAATGACTTTGACGTATTATTTTATTGTGATTTTGGGTATTGTGCCAATATTTTATTTATCATTTTTTCCATTATCAATGTGGGTACCTAAATGGAGTATGTTGGTGCACTGTGGATTATTTATTTGGGTTTTCCTTCAATTATTTTAAATTGAGATCCTTAACTTGTTTTACGTGCTAGATTAATCACTTGAGTTTGATGCGCATTCTCATTTATGCATCATGTCTAACTTTGCTTTGTTTTTGAGTTGGGTTCATTTATAGGTCACGTGGGTCAAAGTTCGTCGATAGATTGATTGGACCATGGATACTAGGTCTCGTTTAGGACTCGTTTCTTATTTTGCACTATTTTATTGAGATGGGTGGGTTGTTATACTATCGTATGAACTGAGTTAACGATGCTGGTATTTTTCTGAAAACCCTCTTAATTTGGGTCTATTTAATCATTGTTGAAATAACCCTCATTGATGAGATCTTTAAGTTATTTTGAAAACCAAAAGATCTATACCTAGTTGCATTCTTTTTAGAGGCCTATTATTATTATTCTTTACCCAAGCATATTATTTAAATATTGTTTGTAACATTTTTCAATTGCATGGGTAAGTCCTACTTTGTGGGGTAAGTCTGATGATGGTGAGTGGTTGGATAGTGGATTGGGTGAGTCCTACATCGAGGGGTCAGTCCAATGGGGTAAATTCTACTCTGTGGGATAGATTCCTCAACTCATCCTTGAGAAGCCTCTGTTGTTGCATTGTCTCTTTTATTACTGCATCATTTGCATCCTTATGTCTATGAGCTTTTCCCACCTCGAGAGGCGTAGGGTATTAGGTGCCACGTTCTGCAGCGTAGGTCATGACTACGATGATTCTTCTTCTTGCCTTCAGAGTCTAGGGGAGTGGTGCTTGGTGGTGATTGGAGCGGATAGGTCAAGGTGTCCCTATCTACAATACGGTGCATGTCTGTGTAGTTTCCTTTTGTTAGCGTTGGTTCTTGTGGTCCCTAAAAATAGCTAGCCTTCTTGTTTTCTTTTTACATATTATGTAGGTTGTGTATCTCATGTGTAGTTGGTGGATACCAAGGGACCCTTGGGACTTCACATATGCGCATACTTGGTGATGTTGTTGTTTGTGTTTTCGGTTTCTTATGTATTTCCTAATAGTAATTTTATATACTTGCCAGCAATGTATGAACCCTATGTTAGGGAATTCATTTTTAGCTAGTTATATTTTTATGCTATATATAGTTCTTATCTTTTAATTAATTTAATTCTTTTATTTTTGTGGTAATGTATATTTGGGGTTGGTTGTCTTCGTTCCAAGACACTAAGAGGGTTTAGATGATTGGGAGTATTTTATGGGTAACACCTTTGATGTAATTGACTTAAGATGTAGGAAATTTGTTTTGGGTGTTTAGCTAATTGTTTACACCAA
>JAURVB010013702.1:0-18955 GCA_033002965.1 Piper betle | reverse complement strand
TGGTGGCATGGCAGTCCTAGGTTGACTGGAGGCGGCGTCACTGTGAACAGGGCTAGGACTGTCCTGTCTGGCTACTGGAGGCGATGGGGTCCTGATCTGTGTCCGGCGGGTCTGTGTCACCATCCTGCTACAAATTCCTGATCTCGTCTACTCGCCTGTCACATTACCGATTTGTAAGGAAATCTACAATCAAAAACATTAAAACAGAAAAATACCTGTCGGAACAGCTTGGAGCAGCTTCGGCACACATGTAACCTGTAACGCATCTACCATCTTAATCAACCAAGGGTTAGCTCTGATACCACTATTGTAACACCCCGTTTCGGCTCACCCGTGAACCGACCCGGAAATGTCACCGGCGACCGAACCGTTCGCTAATCTACTGGGTTCGGTTAAGCCGACCCGGATCTGCCCTCGGTGTCTCAAGATGGAGATGCAAACATGAAATGCATGGATGGGATGCGTGGGTTCTAACGTAGTCCTACATGCATGCTATGATGTACAAGCAAAGACAAGACAAAATAATAAATGAAAAACCAAAAGAAAATATATACTATTTTATAAAAATACGGTAACACATACTAATCTACCATGACATTCAACCATTATCTCATTCATTTTTACCTGAGCCGAGTCTGTACTCCAAGGCTCCCTACTCATTCATATTTATCAGTTCGTTTCATAACAAGTAATTCACTCAAACAAACACATCAAAATTATCGTTTACATAACAATAACACACCATCATTATACGTTACACGCGGCAGGTACATGTGTGCGCGGTTCCGTGCTGCTCCTCCGCAGTCCCGACAGCTTTCATCGCTTCGCATTCCTCACCTACATATATATAGGAAAACCGTCAGTAACGAGTGTTACCGGCCCGGAAAATAACTAATATCGAACTGGCACAGGAGAGCAAACTCTCCTGTTGAATGACAAACTCATGATATCATCCTCAAGGGTTATTAATCCGGAAAATACGTTGGCTAAATGGCCCGAGTTAAGTGGGATTCGACAAAGCGCCACTTAACTCGTCCTGCACATAATAAATCAAATACACAAGAGAGTAGCGTAAATCAGAGAACGAGTCCTAAACGGACCTGGTAGAAGCTCCAAACGGGTCCACGCGCCTAGGCGGCGAGCTCCTACACCGTACCTACACAATCAAGCTAAAAACTAACGCCCGCATGATGAATCACATATCCTATAGCATACACACACAATCAACACAATCACACGTCAATCAACACACATCAACCTATATCAATTCTAGCGAGTCTACTTAAGCTAGTTTGATTAGATCATGATTATTACTTAATAACCCTAATTAGTTTCATAACTTCTATTTTTAACACCACACAATCAAACAAATTTCATATTTTTATCCTTAATCAAATCTACATTTATATATATTATTATAACACACAATTCACCAATCCTAGCATGCAATTCTAATAATCAAAACTTTCAAATAATTAAATTAAAATAAATTATACCTCGCGTCGTCGAAAATCGGCGACGGCTAGGGTTTCCGTTTCGTGGCTCGAAACTCGAATTCGGCACCTAGCGGCGTCCGAAGTCCGATCAGATTGGACCGGGTGCGTTCGGCGGATGATCCGGCGAATTTCCCACAAATCCAATTTCCGGCGGTTCCGGCGGTTTTCCGGCGAGTGTCGGCGGTTTTCCGGCGGATTCCGACGGTTTTCCGGCGATGATTTGGGACGGGGCAATCAGGGGGTCTATCGGCACCAGCTCGACGAGCTCGGTCCAATGGTGGTGTCAAACAGGGTAGCCGAGGCGGCGATGGCCGTCGACGGCGGCGTCGAAAATGGGCGGCGGTGGCGGCGTTCTCCGATCGAGGCTCCGGCCGGCCTCGACGGTGGTCGGGACGATGGGGGAAACGTCGGCGACGTCGAGGGGTGGTCGTCGGGGTCACAGCGGCGGCGGCGCGGCTCGGACGGCGGCGAAATCAGTGGGCGGAGCGTCGCGGCTTGTGGGGCGATTCCGGCGTCGTGGCGGCGCGACGGTGGCCGGGGTTGGTCGGGGCGGCACGGCGACGACACGGCGGGGCGGGGCGGCGTCGATCGGCGGCCAGGCGGCGTCGGCCGTGGCGGCGGTGGCGCGCGAACAGGGGCGGCGGCGGTTAGGGTTTGGGCGTGGGGGAGAAAAGGTCGGGAGGAAGAAGAAGTGTGTGCGATGGCATTTTCGTAAATAAGTATTGACTCGATTCCTACTCGAGTCAAAATAATAACTAGTTCGTAATAAATTCTAAAAAAATCTAGAAAAATATGGAAAAATCACATAAAATAAAACAAACACAACAACATCCAAATGACATGCTCTATAACTAATAACCCACCCGAATATAATCCAACGCGTCCTAATGCGTCATTCGGCCTAAAACTATTTCTACGATCAAACATATAAAAAGAAAAAAATACTGCATACTTTCATATATTCAGATAACTCGTATCTCACCATCTTCTCGACGTTATCATCATATATTCAGGTACACCTGACTCTCATCGCTCATAACTCACGGCTGGTCTCGACTCAGCACGCGATTCATGAAACTGACTCGACTCGAACCAACGGTCGAACCGACTGGTTCGGTAACGTAAAACCCTGACTCGAGTCACGGGTTTTACAGACATGACTCTATATGGGTAGTTGTGGACCGTTTGACTAAGGCAGCTCATTTTATCCCCACAAAATCAACAAGGACTGCGGAATACTTAGCAGAACTGTACATAAATAACATTGTCAGGCTGCATGGAATTCCGAAGGAGATAGTCTCTGACAGAGATCCCCTATTCACGTCACATTTTTGGGAAGTTTTCCAAAAAGCTATGGGGACCCAAATCAAGTTAAGTACAGCATATCACCCCCAAACTGATGGTCAAAGTGAGAGGACCAATCAAACCTTGGAGGATTTGTTGAGAGCTTGCATCCTCGACTGGGGAGGAGATTGGGAGAAACACTTAGCCTTGGCTGAATTCACCTATAATAACTCTTACCAAGCCAGTATAGGAATGGCACCGTTTGAAGCCTTATACGGTAGGCCTTGTCGATCTCCATCATGCTGGTTGGAGTCTACAGAGATGGTTATAGTCGGGCCAGAGATGGTGAGAGAAGCAGCTGAAAAGGTGCAACTCATCCAGCAAAGGCTTAAGGCAGCTCAGGATCGGCAGAAAAGTTATGCTGATACTCGAAGGAAGGACTTAGAATTCCAAGTTGGGGAGTTCGTCTACCTTAAGACCTCACCTAAAAAGGGAGTGATCAGATTTAGAACATCAGGGAAGTTGAAGCCAAGATTCATAGGACCATTTCCAATTTTGGATCGAATCGGAAGTTGTGCATATAGATTAGCATTACCACCAAGCCTTGATGGTGTACACAATGTCTTTCATGTGTCAATGCTAAAGAAATATGTACGAGATGAGAATCACATTATCACAAATTTTGCAGATTTAGAGCTACAATCGGATTTAACCTACGAGGAAAAACCGATTCGAATCTTGGCAAGGGAAACAAAGACACTCCGTAGCAAGGAGATCCCTTTGGTAAAGGTATTATGGAGAAATCAGGGATCAGAAGAAGCGACATGGGAGACTGAACAGGAAATGGCCAGAAAATATCCTAGCCTGTTTGTAGCATAAAATCCGTGTAAATCCGATTTATGCTATGATATTTCGGGGACGAAATAGTTCTAAGTTGGGGAGATTGTAAAGACCCGGAAAAAAAAATTCATTAGCTAGTTAAGTATGAATTACCCAGTTAAATTGAAAAGTAATTTCTAATCGGACGATTCTAGTTGAATCAGTCGAGTCGAACACATTAATTATCCATTTAACCATTTAAGTGAACCATACCATTTAAGAGGTTGAGTGAAAAGGTTAAGTGAACCGTGTTAATTACCCAATTACCCGGTTAAAGGAATTATGGTGAAAGGGTGCTTCCACAAACCCTAGCCGTCATTTATTCTTTATAAAAGGAGAAGGGGTCGTTGAACCTAGGAAATACCAATGGATGATGGGGTGTGAGAATTTAATGAAGGGGTCGTTGAACCTAGGAAATACCAATGGATGATGGGGTATGAGAATTTAATGGAGGGAATGGTTGAAGTGTATATATATGTAGGTGTGAGATCCCTCAACTTAGTCCCACATCTAATACCTACTGGGAGACGATCCTGTTTATAAGTGGGAATGGACTATAGATCTTTAACTTCCGGGGTACCCATTTTAAAGAAATGACTTAGCCCATTACGTTGCACTTTGGGCTGGGTCGTTACAAATGGTATCAGAGCCGACCTAGTTCCGTGTTAGATGGTGGGCTGGATTAGAAACGTTGGCTAAGCTACCGGTCACGGGCCAGAAAGGACGTGGGCTGGGGCTAGCAACGGGCCAAGAATAGGCATTTCAGGGACGAAATTCCCTAAGGTGGGTGGATTGTGAGATCCCTCAACTTAGTCCCACATCTAATACCTACTGGGAGACGATCCTGTTTATAAGTGGGAATGGACTAGAGATCTTTAACTTCCGGGGTACCCATTTTAAAGAAATGACTTAGCCCATTACGTTGCACTTTGGGCCGGGTCATTACAAATGGTATCAGAGCCGACCTGGTTTCGTGTTAGATGGTGGGGTGGATTAGTGGACGTTGGCTAGTGCTACCGATCACGGGCCAGAAAGGTCGTGGGCTGGGGCTAGCAACGGGCCAAGACTAGAAACGTTAGCTAGGCTGCCGGTCACGGGCCAGAAAGGACGTGAGCTGGAGCTAGCAACGAGCCAAGAATAGGCATTTTGGGGACGAATTTCCTAAGGTGGGTGGATTGTGAGATCCCTCAACTTAGTCCCACATCTAATACCTACTGGGAGAAGATCCTGTTTATAAGTGGGAATGGACTAGAGATCTTTAACTTCCGGGGTACCCATTTTAAAGAAATGACTTAGCCCATTACGTTGCACTTTGGGCTGGGTCGTTACAGTAGGAGGAGGGAGTATTTCATCCCTCATCTCCGTCCCAGGCGACCTCCCCATTACTGTGTGAGTATTTCATCCCCCATCTCCGTCCCAGGCGACCTCCCCATTACTATATTAGGGTTCACGGGTCACAGTCAGATGTAATCACAATTCAGGTACGTATAATATTTAGAACATCTTATTTTCCTTGTTGGTAGCTTAGGTCGGCCTGAGCCCAGATTCGACTACCATGCACCGAGTGCAACCGGGGTCAATGAATTGACTCAGTCCGATACTGGGTCGTGTTATGTGCGTGAATTTTGTAATGCATCGACATTGTTTTGGAGTAGTGATAGCCACCCCATAAAAAGGCTACGGCCGGGGTGAGTGAGGCACAGTGATTCCTCCATCGCACTGGAGTGTAGTGATAGCCGCCCCATAAAAAGGCTACGGCCGGGGTGTGTGAGGCACTGGCACTGGAGTGCAGTGATAGCCGCCCATAAAAAGGCTATGGCCGGGGTGTGTGAGGCACTGGCACTAGAATTGGTAGTGAGAGCTTCCCCACAAACGGGGCATAGCAATCACCTAAGTGCAGTCATAGCCGCCCCACAAAAAGGCTAGGGCCGGGGTGTGCAAGGCATTGGCACTAGAGTGCAGTGATAGCCTCCCCATAAAAAGGCTACGGCCGGGGTGTGCGAGGCACTTGTAGTAGAATTGGTAGTGAGAGCTTCCCCACAAATGGGGCATAGCAATCACCCGAGTGCAGTGATAGCTACCCCACAAAAAGGCTACGGCCGGGGTGTGCGAGGCATTGGCACTGGAGACGGTAGTGGTAGCCTCCCCACAAAAAGGCTACGGCCGGGGTGTGCGGATCACAGTGGATACCTCCTCCACATTTTTTGGAGTATAGCAGAATCGCTCCACCGCATATTAAAATAAACATAAGGAAATAGTGGAATGTACTTGTTTTGTTTTATCTATTATACTACTTAGTGTTGTAATCACTAACGCGGAATTGCCTCCGTAGGTGTGCAGATACGAGATTAGGTGATTGACATCCAGAGTATGGAGCAAAATAAATATGAGGACTCCTTTTTTTATTTAATTGAGAAATAAGTGTGGCTGCTGGGAAACAGTCCAAGACTGTGGGATCTTTATATATGTTATTATTTATAAAAAATGTTTGACATAATTACTTTACTTTTGAGTAACACCTAGCCAGTTAGGCCCACAATATCGTGAAAAATGGCGGGTCGTTACACCATTGTACATGGCTCCAATAGAACTCAAGAAGTTAAAGAGTCAACTCGAAGAGTCGTTGCAGGTAGGTGTCATCCGACCAAGTACTTCACCCAGGGGAGCCTCTGTTCTCTTTGTGAAGAAGAAAGATGGATCACTTTGGCTATGTATTGACTATTGACAACTCAATCAAGTGACAGTTAAGAATCGGTACCCCTTACCGAGGATTGATGGCTTGTTTGATCAGCGAAAAACAGCTAGAGTATTTCTATGATAGACTTATAGTCTGGTTATTAGCAATTGTGACAAAAGGAGTCAGACATACAGAAAAAGGCTTTCTGAACTTGGTATAGACATTATGAGTTTCTAGTCATGCCTTTTGGTCTAACAAATGTACCAGCGGCCTTTATGTCACTCATGAACGCAATATTTAATGCATACTCAGACAAGTTTATTATCGTGTTTGTGGACGACATTCTGGTCTATTCAGATAATGAAGAAGAGCATGTGAAGGACCTGTCTATTACTCTTCAAGTTCTGAGAGAACACTAACTAATCGCCAAGTTCTAAAAGTGCAACTTCTGGTTGAAGGAGGTGAACTTCCTAGTTCATATTATCTCAAAGGCCGGACTTGTAGTGGATCCATCAAAAGTGAAAGCGATCACTGATTGGCCACAACCCAAGTTAGTCACTAATATCAGAAACTTCCTTGGTTTAGCGGGTTAAAACAAGAAATTCATTAAAGACTTCTCTTTAGTAGCATCGCCGATGACCAAACTCACAAGGAAGGGAGTCAAGTTCTAATGGAGTAGTAAGTCTAAGGAGAGTTTCCAGTCAATAAAGAAGAGTCTAACAACTGCACCAGTCTTGACACTGCCAATTGGTAATGAAGGATTCGTAGTCTTCAGTGATCTGTCCCTGTTGGGTTTAGGATGTATCCTTGTGCAGGGAGGTAGAGTGGTGGCGAATGCCACTCGTCAATTAAAGATTCATTAGCAAAATTATGCAACCCATGACTTGGAACTGGCAGCAGTGATTTTTGCCCTAAAAATTTGGAGACACTACTTATATGGAGCCCAATTCGAAGTCTTCACTGACGACCAGAGTTTGAAGTAAATCTTCACTCAGAATGACCTAAACCTTCAACAGAGACGGTGGATAGAATATTTGAAGGACTACAACTTTCAAATCTTATACTATCTAGACTTTGGGCCATATCAGCAAATGTGGTGGCTATCAAGCCTGTGGAATAGCTAATAGGACTATAGGCAAATTTGGTTATTTCCAACGATTTGGTTGATCGGGTTAAGCTAGCACAAATGGGTGATGAGGAGCTGAATGAAATGTTGGACAAGACTTCTGACATTGTAGCTGATTCCAATAGTGTGATTAGATTTAGCGGAAGGTTGTGTGTACCCAAGGATGATGCACTAAGGCGGAATATCTTGGAGTAAGCTCATCACTCAAAGTTCTAAATACACCCTGGAGCTACTAAAATGTATCAAGATTTAAAGCGAACCTACTAGTGGATTGGGATAAAGAGGGATGTTGTGGATTTTGTCTCCAAGTGTGAGACTTGCCAACAAATTAAAGCCCAACATCAACTACCTAGGGGACTATTGCAACCTTTAGAAATACAGACTTGGAAATGGGACCTAGAGTTCCAAGTTGGGGAGTTCGTGAACCTAAAGACATCTCCTAGGAAGGGGGTGATCAGATTTAGAGCATCAGGGAAGTTGAAGCCAAGATTCATAGGACGATTCCCAATCCTAGATCAAGTTGGAAATTGTGCATACAGACTAGCATTACCACCAAGCCTAGTTAGAGTACACAATGTTTTCCATATGTCAATGCTAAAGAAATATGTAGAAGATGAAGATCATATAATCACAAATTTTGACGACTTAGAGCTACAATCAAATTTAACCTACGAGGAAAAGCCGATTCGCATCTTGACAAGAGAATTAAAGATACTTAGGAACAAGGAAATTGCTTTGGTAAAAGTATTGCAGAAAAATCAGGGGTCAGAGGAAGCTACATGGGAGACTGAACAAGAAATGGCAAGGAAATACCCTAGCTTATTCGAGGCATAAAATTCTTATAATTGTAGTAGCTTGAACTGATACCGAATAAATAATTAATCATGATTGTTCTATTGCCCATTATGATATTTCGGGGACGAAATATCTCACATCTGTGTATGCCGGCGTGGGGGTAGTAAATAGCAAAAACAGAGGCGTCAATGGCAAAAACAAAGGCGACGGGGATGAGTGAAGAAATCCGGCTATCCTGGGCAAAACCGAAGGTCGCTAGAGGGTCGAGGGTGTCGTGGTGGCCACCCAATTGGGGCGGCAATGCTTGCTAGCGGTAAAATAGATGAGCACAAATGCGTCGTTGGGCGTGGCGATGCCAGCATCGCGGCGGCTAGAAGGCGGCCGGGATCGACCGGGGTGGCAAACTTGTAAATAATGGTTGACTCGACACCGGGTTGAGTTAAAAATAATACTAACTCGTAATAAATTTGTAAAAATAATTATTCTTTTAGCTTATGGGTTAAAGTTGATAAACTAATTAATTATTGGACGAAATCGGCATGGACATAAGTAATAAAAATATGGTAATGATAAATGATCGATAATTAATTGGCGTACTATAAGCGATTAATTTAAATCGGAGCATTTTAAGTAATTAATAAAATAAAGATTTTACCTTTACTATATTAAATTTACTATTAGATACATAAAGTGATTATTTTAATAATGAGTCAGTAAGGTAGAAAATGAGTTATTAAATTATAATTGGGTAAAAATCACAAGCGTTGAACCTAAATAACCTAATGAAAAAAAATAAAGTTTGAAACTTTATTAAGTTGAATAATTTCAAATAATGGTATTAGTAATATCTTTGAATTTCAAATTATATTAAGTAATTTAATCAAACGACTTAATTACTTAAATATTTAAAACCGTAAACTAAATTATCAAGACCGTGATTAAGTAATTATCATCTCAAAGGAAAACATACTAATAATAGTAATTAAATACTTGTTTATAAATTAATAATTATTTTATCATTGGTGAAGTGTGAATTATAATTTAGATAATTAATTTAAAATGTACATTAGGATTTTAATAATTATGTCACATGAATAATTTAATATTTAATGTTGCTGGATATTGCATGCTTTATGTTGTTGAAATGTTGTATTTTCCCTTGTTGTAATATTGTATTTTAATAATTATCAAGTCCGTATAATTATTTGAAATGTTGTATTTTCCCTTGTTGGCAGCCCTGGTCGGCCTGAGCCCAGATTCGACCACCATGCACCGATTGCAAACGGGGTCAAGGAATTCACTCAGTCCAACTCGGGCCCGCACCTTCAAAACTACTATGTGGGAGTCTTCATCGACTTGAGAATTTGATCACCATGCATTGGAATGCAACCACGATTGACTTAATTCAGCACAAGGTAGCACCCCCTGAAAGATTAAACACCTGCCCCCATGCTGAAAGGGATAACAGGGTGCATTAGCGGAAGAAGGCTCATAGTGCACTTGTGATACTGAGAGGGTGAGTCAATGGCAAAAATCAGTAACTACAGGCCGTGGACCACCCCTCTCAACATATGTAACGACCCGCCATTTTTCACGATATTGTGGGCCTAGCTGGCCAGGTGTTACTCACAATTAAGTAAATATGACTAACATTTTTATTTAACAAAAACATATATAAAGATCCCACAGTCTTGGACCGTTTCCCAGCAGCCACACTTATTTCTCAATTAAATAAAAAAAGGAGTCCTCATATTTATTTTGCTCCATACTCTGGATGTCAATCACCTAATCTCGTATCTGCATACCTGCGGAGGCAATTCCGCGTTAGTGATTACAACACTAAGTAGTATAATAGATAAAACAAGACAAGTACATTCCACTATTTCATTATGTTTATTTTAATATGCGGTGGAGTGATTCCGCTATACTCCAAAACAATGCGGAGGAGGTATCCGCTGTGATCCGCACACCTCGGCCGTAGCCTTTTTTGTGGGGAGGCTACCACTACCGTCTCCAGTGCCAGTGCCTCGCACATCCCGGCCGTAGCCTTTTTGTGGGGTAGCTATCACTGCACTCGGGTGATTGCTATGCCTCGTTTGTGGGGAAGCTCTCACTACCAATTCTAGTGCCAGTGCCTCACACACCCCGGCCGTAGCCTTTTTATGGGGCGCGCTATCACTGCACTCCAGCTGCCAGTGCCTCAGCGCACCCCGGCCGTAGCCTTTTTATGGGGCGGCTATCACTGCACTCCAATGCGATGGAGGAATCGCTGTGCCTCACTCACCCCGGCAGTAGCCTTTTTATGGGGTGGCTATCACTACTCCAAAACAATGTCGATGCATTACAAAATTCACGTACATAACACGACCCAGTGTCGGACTGAGTCAATTCATTGACCCCGGTTGCACTCGGTGCATGGTAGTCGAATCTGGGCTCAGGCCGACCTAGGCTACCAACAAGGAAAGTATGATGTTCTATCTATTATACGTACCTGATTTGTGATTACGTCTGACTGTGACCCGTGAACCCTAATACAGTAATGGGGAGGTCGCTTGGGACGGAGATGAGGGATGAAATACTCCCTCCTCCTGCATATATATACACTTCAACCATTCCCTCCATTAAATTCTCATACCCCATCATCCATTGGTATTTCCTAGGTTCAACGACCCCTTCATTAAATTCTCACACCTCATCATCCATTGGTATTTCCTAAGTTCAACAACCCCTTCTCCTTTTATAATGAATAAATGACGGCTAGGGTTTGTGGAAGCACCCTTTCACCATAATTCCTTTAACCGGGTAATTGGGTAATTAACACGGTTCACTTAACCTTTTCACTCAACCTCTTAAATGGTATGGTTCACTTTACTAGTTTAAACGGTTAAATGGTATGGTTTACTTAACCGGGTAAAAATACTTAACCGGTTAACTAATACTTTCCACTTGACCGGGTAATTAATAATTAACCGGGTAGCGGGTAAATAATTTAAACAAATTCATGGATACCAACGTTCGATCCCACCACGTCGAATATATATATATATATATATATATATATATATATATATATATATTTTCGGGTCTTTACAATCTCCCCAACTTAGAAATATTTCGTCCCTGAAATATGATAGTATTCCCAAGGACATCCATCTTCGGTATAAGTTCATGTTACAACAATTACACAGATTTTATGCTACAAACAGGTTAGGATATTTTTTGGCCATTTCTTGTTCAGTCTCCCATGTAGCTTCTTCTGATCCCTGATTTCTCCATAATACCTTTACCAAAGGGATCTCCTTGCTACGGAGTGTCTTTGTTTCCCTTGCCAAGATTCGAATCGGTTTTTCCTCGTAGGTTAAATCTGATTGTAGCTCTAAATCTGCAAAATTTGTGATAATGTGATTCTCATCTCGTACATATTTCTTTAGCATTGACACATGAAAGACATTGTGTACACCATCAAGGCTTGGTGGTAATGCTAATCTATATATGCACAACTTCCGATTCGATCCAAAATTGGAAATGGTCCTATGAATCTTGGCTTCAACTTCCCTGATGTTCTAAATCTGATCACTCCCTTTTTAGGTGAGGTCTTAAGGTAGACGAACTCCCCAACTTGGAATTCTATGTCCTTCCTTCGAGTATCAGCATAACTTTTCTGCCGATCCTGAGCTGCCTTAAGCCTTTGCTGGATGAGTTGCACCTTTTCAGCTGCTTCTCTCACCATCTCTGGCCCGACTATAACCATCTCTGTAGACTCCAACCAGCATGATGGAGATCGACAAGGCCTACCGTATAAGGCTTCAAGCGGTGCCATTCCTATACTGGCTTGGTAAGAGTTATTATAGGTGAATTCAGCTAAGGCTAAGTGTTTCTCCCAATCTCCTCCCCAGTCGAGGATGCAAGCTCTCAACAAATCCTCCAAGGTTTGATTGGTCCTCTCACTTTGACCATCAATTTGGGGGTGATATGTTGTACTTAACTTGATTTGGGTCCCCATAGCTTTTTCGAAAACTTCCCAAAAATGTGACGTGAATAGGGGATCTCTGTCAGAGACTATCTCCTTCGGAATTCCATGCAGCCTGACAATGTTATTTATGTACAGTTCTACTAAGTATTCCGCAGTCCTTGTTGATTTTGTGAGGATAAAATGAGCTGCCTTAGTCAAACGGTCCACAACTACCCATATAGAGTCATGTCTCTTCAAAGTCCTGGGGAGTTTTGTAATAAAATCACATGTGACACGCTCCCATTTCCAGGTAGGTATCTTTAAAGGTTGTAATAATCCACCGGGTGGTTGATGTTGGGCTTTGATCAATTGGCACGTCTGACACTTGGAAACAAAATCCACCACATCCCTCTTCATTCCAACCCGCCAGTAGGTTCATTTCAAGTCTTGGTACATCTTTGTAACACCAGGGTGTATTGAGCTTCTTCCAGAATATCTCGTTTTAATGCATCATTGTTGGGAATCTTCACTATACACTGTTGGGAGTTTTGTCCAACATTTCATTCAGCTTCTCATCTTCCATTTGTGTTAGCCTAACTCGGTCCACCAATTCATTGGACATAACCAGGTTCGCCAGTATTCCTGTCATTTGTTCCACCGGGTTAATAGCTACCACCTCAGCTGACATAGCCCAAAGTCTAGCTAGTTGTTGACCCTTGTCCATCTTCAATTGGCGAGATGCGTAAGCCACCACCTTACCATCTTGCATAAGGACGCATCCTAAACCCAACCGAGACGCATCACTGAAGACTACGAATCTTTCATTACCATTTGGCAGGGTCAAGACTGGTGCAGTTGTTAAACTCTTCTTTAGAGACTGGAAACTCTCCTCACACTTACTACTCCATTCAAACCTGACCCCCTTCCTTGTAAGTTTGGTCATCGGCGATGCTACTAAGGAAAAGTCTTTAATGAATTTCCTATAGTAACCCGCCAAACCGAGGAAGCTTCTGATATCAGTGACTGACTTAGGTTGTGGCCAATCAATGACTGCTTTCACTTTTGATGGATCCACTGCAACTCCCGCCTTTGAGACAACATGTCCGAGGAAGTTCACCCCCTTCAGCCAGAGTCACACTTTGATAATTTGGCGAATAGTTGATTCTCTCTCAAAACTTGAAGACCAATGGACAAGTGTTTTCCATGGTCCTCCTCATTATTTGAATCGACCAGAATGTTGTCCACAAACACAATAATAAACTTATCCAAGTATTCGTTGAACACCGTGTTCATAAGTGACATAAAGGCCGCTGGTGCATTTGTCAGACCAAAAGGCATAACCAGAAACTCATAATGTCCATAGCGAGTTCGGAAAGCCGTTTTCTGTATGTCAGATTCCTTCACCCGTAGTTGATGATATCCGGACCGCAAGTCTATTTTTGAGAATATTCCGGCTGTTTTCAACTGATCAAATAAATCGTCAATCCTCGGTAAGGGGTACCGATTCTTGACTGTCACTTGATTGAGCTGACGATAGTCAATACACAATCGAAGTCAGCCATCCTTCTTCTTTACAAAAAGAACAGGGGTTCCCCAGGGTGAAGTACTTGGTCGTATGAAGCATGCCTGCAACAGCTCTTCTAATTGACTCTTTAACTCCTTGAGTTCCGCTGGAGCCATGCGGTATGGTGCTTTAGAAATTGGTGATACTCCCGGTGCTAGGTCAATGACAAACTCCACTGCCTGCTTAGGAGGTAACCCTGGAAGTTCACCTGGAAATACGTCCGGAAATTCTGCTACCACCGGAATCATGGACAACTCTTTGGGTTTGGACTCAGGCTCCTCTAGAGTTGCCGAAAAAACTTTACAACCCTCACCAAACCACTTAGTTGCCTCACTAACCGACACAATACAAGAGGATGGATCATTCCATGACCCTTGGAAAATGACCCCCATCTCACAATTACAAGGTTTAGTCAATACTCTCCTCCCTTTACAGTCGAGAAAAGCCTGGTGTGCAGACAACCAGTCCATTCCCAACAGTACATCAAATCCTATTATCCCATAGACAATGAAATTCCACGCATAGGGTTTCCCTTGTATATCCAAGGATAGGTTAGTCACTCCTAACATTGTGACCTCCCCTTTTCTCGTTGCGGTGGTGACCCTATAAGTCTTAGGTAATGTAGACGTTTGGAGTCCTAAACTCTTAACTAATCGGGATGATAGGAACGAATGCGTACACCCTGAGTCAAATAAAACATCCACGCTAACACTTTGAATTAGAATTTTACCTCGAAAAGTGCAACGTAATGGGCTAAGTCATTTCTTTAAAATGGGTACCCCGGAAGTTAAAGATCTATAGTCCATTCCCACTTATAAACAGGATCTTCTCCCAGTAGGTATTAGATGTAGGACTAAGTTGAGGGATCTCACAATCCACCCACCTTAGGGAATTTCGTCCCTGAAATGCCTATTTTTGGCCCGTTGCTAGCCCCAGCCCACGACCTTTCTGGCCCGTGACTGGCAGCCTAGCTAACGTTTCTAATCCAGCCCACCATCTAACACGGAACCAGGTCGGCTCTGATACCATTTGTAACAACCCAGCCCAAAGTGCAACGTAATGGGCTAAGTCATTTCTTTAAAATGGGTACCCCGGAAGTTAAAGATCTATAGTCCATTCCCACTTATAAACAGGATCTTCTCCCAGTAGGTATTAGATGTAGGACTAAGTTGAGGGATCGCACAACATATTAATAGCTCGGCATTGGCTCATAACAACTAAAAGACTTGTGAAATGATCATATGGATTATATTGACTTGTTTAATTTAATTATGTCGCTCAGTGGTTTTATCACTAACGCAGAATTGCCTCCACAGGTGAGTAGAATTGGATTGAAGAATACAAGTGTGGTTGGTGCTTCTTTTCCAACCTAGGTATAGTGAATTGATAACAACTTGGACTCCCTGTAACGACCCGCCCGAACCGGACTGGGTGTTACTTAAAAATTAGTTAATGTAAATGTAGCATTCCAGAACATGAATTTAAATACAGCAAATAAGTGTCGCAACATATCAAATAAATCATAACAATAACTCATGTTCACTAAAATATAAAATAACTGTCCCACAGTCTCAGACCGTTTCCCATAGCCACATTTAAAGCACACAAGAATAATAAAGAAGTCCAATTATTAGTATCGATTCACCATACCTAGGTTGGTAAAAGAACCACCAACCACACTTCTATTCTTCAGTCGAATGCTTCTCACTTGCGGAGCCAATTCTACGTTAGTGATAAAACCACTAAGCCGCATAATTAAATGAAACAAGTCAATATAATCCCTATTATCATTTAACTCGTTAATATTATTATTATTATACAAGTCATTAGTAATTATCTGTTAGGTCATTTTGAGATTAGTAAAAGTCATCTCCCTGCACATTCTGAGATTAGAAATTGTCTGCCAGCTCATTCCAAGATTAAGAGGTCTCCCAATTCATTTTGATATTAGTCATAGTCTCCCAGCTCATTCTAAGATTAGAAATCGTCTCCCAGCTCATTTTGAGATTAGCTGGTCTCCCAATTCATTTTGAGATTTGAGATGGTCTCCCAGTTCAATTTGAGATTAGAAATTGTCTCCCAGCTCATTCTGAGCATTAGGTGGTCTCCCAATTCATTTTGAGATTACTCATGGTCTCCCAGTTCATTTTGAGATTAGAAATTGTCTCCCAACTCATTCTGATATTAGGTGGTCTCCCAATTTATTTTGAGATTAGTGAAGGTTTCCCAGTTCATTCTGAGATTACAAATTATCTCCCAGCTCATTCTGAGATTAGGTGGTCTCCCAATTCATTTTGAGATTAGTCATGGTCTCCCAGTTCATTCTGAGAATATAAATTGTCTCTCAGCTCATTCTGAGATTAGGTGGTCTCCCAATTCATTTTGAGATTAGTCATGGTCTCCAAGTTCATTCTGAGATTAAAAATTGTCTACCAGCTTATTCTTAGATTAGGTGGTCTCCCAATTCATTTTGAGATTAGTCAGGGTCTTCAAGTTCATTCTGAGATTAGAAATTGTCTCCTAGCTCATTTTGAGATTAGGTTGTCTCCAAATTCATTTTGAGATTAGTCATGGTCTCCAAGATAATTTTGAGATTAGAAATTGTCTCCAAGCTCATTTTGAAATTAGTGCCGACAAGGCTACTAGATTGGGAAAATACAACATTTCATATAGTTATACTAGTTTGGGGAAATACAACATTTTATATAAGTATACCAGTTTGGGAAACATTTCAAATAATTATAAGGACAATACAACATTTCAAATAATTATACGGACAATAAAATATTTTAAATAATTATCCAGACACACATAGTAATTTTAAAGGTGCGGCCCCGTGTCAGACTGAGTTAATTCCTTGATCTCGATTGCATTTAGCGCATGGTGGTCAAATCTGGGCTCAGGCCGACCAGGGCTGCCAACAAGGGAAAGTACAACATTTCAAATGATTTTACGTACCTGGATATTATAAACTCGCAGCTGCGACCAACGATCTTAATCTGAACGAAAACATAAAATTATACTTAAGTATAATTTTATTCGAGTAGGAATGCATGGAGCTAAGTATCTAGTATATATATCATTTCTAAAAATATTAAATATTAAATTATCAACAAATCTAATGAGATAATTAATTATTCATGTGACATAATTATTTAAGTCCTACTTTAAATTTTAAAATAATTATCTAAATCATAATTAACACTTAACAAATAATAAAGTAATTATTAATTCATAAACAAGTATTTAATTATTATTATTAGATATTTTCTTTTGAGATAATCAATTTTCGTACAATAATTAATTAGTTTACTAACATTACCAATAACCTATTAAAATGATTCTTTTTAAAGATTTATTACAAGTTCGTATTCTTTTTTTAACTCGAGTCGGTATTGAGTCAACCCATATTTACAAAACAACCACCCTTCTTCTTTTTCTTTTCCCGTCACCATTCTTCTCTTCTCCAAAAACCGGTTCATCCTTCTCCTCCAACCCTTATCTTGGCACCCAATTGAACCACCATTTAAACATCCCAACAAAGTGTAACGTCCCGCCATTTTTCATGATAATATTGTGGGCCTAACTGGCTAGGTGTTACTCAAAATTAAAGCAATTATGTCAAACATTATTAGAAATCATAACTTATAATAAAATCCCACAGTCTTGGACCGTTTCCCAGCAGCCACACTTATTCCTCAATTAAATAACAAAAAGGAGTCCTCATATTACTTTACTCCATGCTCTAGTTGTCAATCATCTAATCTCGGATCTGCACACCTGCGGAGGCAATTCCGCGTTAGTGATTACAACACTAAGTAGTATAATAGATAAAACAAACAAGTACATTCCACCATTTTCATATATTTATTTTAATATACGGTGGAGCGATTCCGCTATACTCCAAAACAATGCGGAGGAGGTGTCCGCTGTGATCCGCACACCCCGGCCGTAGCCTTTCTATGGGGAGGCTACCACTACCGTCTCCAGTGCCAGTGCCTCGCACACCCCGGCTGTAGCCTTTTTGTGCGGTAGCTATCACTGCACTCGGGTGATTGCTATGCCCCGTTTGTGGGGAAGCTCTCACTACCAATTCTAGTGCCAGTGCCTCGCACACCCCGGCCGTAGCCTTTTTATGGGGAGGCTATCACTGCACTCCAGTGCCAATGCCTTGCACACCCCGGCCGTAGCCTTTTTGTGGGGCGGCTATCACTGCACTCAGGTGATCGCTATGCCCCGTTTGTGGGGAAGCTCTCACTGCCAACTCTAGTGCCAGTGCCTCACACACCCGGCCGTAGCCTTTTTATGGGGCGGCTATCACTGCACTCGGTGCCAGTGCCTCACACACCCCGGCCGTAGCCTTTTATGGGGTGGCAATCACTGCACTCTAGTGCGATGGAGGAATCGCTGTGCCTCACTCACCCCGGCCGTAGCCTTTTTATGGGGCGGCTATCACTACTCCAAAACAATATCGATGCATCACAAGATTCACACACATAACACGACCCAGTGTCGGACTGAGTCAATTCTTTAACCCCGGTTGCACTTCGTGCATGGTGGTCGAATCTGGGCTCAGGCCGACCTAGGCTACCAACAAGGAAAATACGATGTTCTACCTATTATACGTACCTGACTTGCGGGTTCGTCCGACTGTAATCCGCTAACCCTAATATGAACGGGGCATAAAATTATACATTAGTATAATTTTACTCGCGTCGAAAATGCATGCAACTAAATATTTAATATATGCCACATTAATTAATTTATTTAATTCGATAAGGTTCAACACTTCTTTATTTAATTAATTATGCTATCGCGTAATTTCTACGCGATTATCTTTTATTGATCCATTATTTTACTTTACGAATTTATTATAAGAATAATCGTTTTATTTATCAAATATAACTTTTATATGATAAAGGTGAAGTCTCTATTAAATATTCCTCATAACCCTTCAATTTAAGTTAATTGCTTTTAATCAGCCGATTAATTAATTACCGTTTATCGTGATCGAAATTTATTAATTTCATGTAATAATTTATAAATTTATTATTTTGACCACTTAACTCATATTCCTTTAAATTAATTATTTCAATGATTTTAACACGAGTTGGTATTATTATTATGATTTTTAACTCAACCCATATCAAGTCAACCCAAAATTACAAAATTGCCATTCTTC
>JAURVB010013701.1:0-33235 GCA_033002965.1 Piper betle | reverse complement strand
GCTAATCAAGCCCTTTTGGGATCCGCATATATATATATATATATATATATATATATATATATATATATATATAGGGGGCAGCCGGTATGCACTGCCTTTTGTGACCCGTTGGATTTGATCCAACGGCCCACAGCACCCTCCCATACCCCCTCCCTCCCGGCCTCCCTGCCCCCATCGCCTCCCGCCCTCCCCGCTACCCCCAGATGCCCCTGTGGCCCCCTGTTGCCCCCTCGACAGCTGCCCCCAGACGCCCCCTCGATGGCAACCCCATGCCGCCACCTCAGCTGCTGCCCCCAGACTCCCCCTAGGCAGTGGCCCCTGGGCCACGGCCCCCCGCCACCCCATGCCACTACCACCCCCGCCCCCATTCGCTGCCGCTGTCGGGCTCGACTCATGTAAAAAACTAGACTCAATACCGACTCAAGTCAAGTAAATAAAAAATTGACTCGGTATCGACTCGAGTCAAGTCAATAAAAATTAGGAAGAATTGCATTGTATATTTCATCAATTGGCCAAAAACGCATATTCATCATCAGTGAAATTTGACCTCGCCAAACAAAAAACTTTTAGAGATAGAGAAAATGGTAGAAGATGTGGTAGATGATCCACATCATGGAATACAAGTCCAACATGGAATACAAGTAAATCCACCGGCACAATAAAAACCAAAAGTAGTGGTAAAAAATGGAAGAGTGGTAAATAACTTGCAATAGACCACATGGTAAAAGATAGGTTATGCCATGGTTGCAATAAACAGGGAGTTGGGCATGATAAGCACACATGCCCTGCAATTGTAGCACATCGGTAATGTTGCCTACCACAACCCTTGTTTTTATCATTAATACATAATTTATGTGATTATTTGCCATATTTGGTTTTTAAATATGTAGGCAACAAAATGTTCCATTTGAAAGTGGAGTCATGGCATCTATTCAAGGGCGTCAGTGCGATGATGCAAATCTCAAAGCAGTTGTAACACCCCAAATTCGGTTCACGCTCGTGAACCGAACCGGCATGTTACAGGCCCCGGTTAGGTCGGATAACCCGAACCTAACTCATGTGGATCCAATCTCGGCGTCTTAAGATGAAGATACGATCCATCATGAATGAATAAATACGCAAAATCCTAACATGGTACTACATGAATGACAAGCAATTCAAAATACACACCAATACAGTTACGATCAAAATTCTGAAATAAAACAGACAGGGTCTCCCCTAAAAGTGCAATTAGGGTCCACCCTGTCAAAATAATATATACAGGTATATAAGCATATATTAACAATTTCATTAACACACAATCTGATATACTATAAGCTCATTCTGGAACTTGGGCCCTAACCCATCATACTTTTGCTGCGCTACTGTGATCATTTCATTTCGTATCATTATCATGCCTCAAACATTTAATCATAGCATGTTTATTAAATAACATCATAAACAAAACATGAAACATTCAATCACCCAATGTGTGTGTGCAGAAGACCTTATTGCTCCTCCGTCCCGGCCGGCACATCCATCTCGTGCTTATTACCTACATATATATAAGAAAAACGTCAGTAACAAGTGTTACTGGTCCGAAAAGAAAATATCTATAACAAACTGGCTATGAGAGCAAACTCTCATATGAAAGAAAACAACATATACTCCACGTGAACACTCTGAAGGGCACTACTAAGGAGCCACTGGGCTGCAGACCCGGTAGCATCCCGAACTTACTGATCTGCTGCTGATACTGTGCTACTCTCAGCACTTCTTTTTCAGTACTTCTCATGAAACTTTATCATAAGCCCTCTCCTTACCTCCATATTTCTCCTGGCCTTGAGCACGAAGGCCGAGTACTCTCAGGCAGTCGCCTTTAGTACCCTTTAAACCACAAGTCCGGACATGCGCTGTACTAAACAGTACCCGTAAACCTCCACGTTCTCCGGGTGTGAGGAACTCAAACGCAGAGTTGTCAGGATCCCTCGGGAATGGAACAGTCCGCTGGCACTAATCCAGAGCCCGCTTTGACTGTCACGGCATCCTCTGCATGGTACGTGCAGTCGATTTCTCCATCTCTCGTCTCACAGAAACGTGAAAACTATATACATATATAGGCTTGGGTAGGGAGTTATATAATAGGCCCGAAGGCAACGTTGTGGTGGATCTTATTTTCGAAATCAACCTCGAGGGATCTCATCCTCGAGGGGTTATTAATCCGGAAAATGTTCGGTTAAATGGCCCGAGTTAAGTGGGATCCGATAAAACGCCACTTAACCCGTCCTGCAGACAATAAAACAAACATAGAATAGAAAAGAGTAAAACAGACGAGTCCTAAACGGACCTGGTAGAAGCTCCAAGCGTGTCATCGCGCCTAGGCGGCAAGCTCCTACTCCGTACCTACACATCAAAGCTAAATACTAACGCCCGCTAACTAAATGATGAATCACACACAATGACCGTCAATCAATCAATCAAATAATCATAAATATGAAAATACTTCTAACTAATATTATTCATACCAATTTTACTGTATTTTTCCTAAGTTACATCGTACTCGATTAACGTGCTCAAATGTACTTTACATCATCGGATCACTTAATGTTTACTCATTACCAATCATATCATACATATCATTACTTCTTTCATGCTCAGACTTCTATCATGGGAATCACTCAATCCTATCATGTTATGTTAACAATCATCAATTTTAAATAAATCAATCGGAGGTAATTATACCTCACGTCGTCGGCAATCGGCGATGGCTAGGGTTCCGTCGGGCGTCTCGGAGCTCAAATTCGGTGCTCATCGGCGTCTGAAGCTCGATCGGGCTCCACTGGGTGAGCCCCGCGGAAGATCCGGTAAATTCCAGCGAATCCCAGAAATTCCGATTGTCTGGCGGTTTCCGGCAGCTGCTGGCAGTTTTCCGGCGACTTCCGGTGGTTTTCCGGCGACAATCGCCGGCGGCGTCTACTGGTCGGAAAGGGGTCGTGTTGGGTACCCTCGGAACCGGCTCGGCGAGCCAGACTCATCTACGAGGTCGACGAGGCCAACGGAGGTGGCGGCTCACCGGAAAACGGCAAAAACAGAGTTGGCGGCGATGGGTGGCTCGATCCGGCCGCCCTAGGCGGCGATGGCCTCTGTGCCGGTCGAGGAAGGTCACTGGAGGGCTGAGGGTGCTGAGGCGACCTCCTGATCGTGGCGGCGACGGTCGCCGGCGCTGGAATCGATGACGCGGCTGAAATGTGGCCGCGGCGATTCCGGCATCACGGTGGCCTGGCAGCGGCCGGGCTGGTCGGGGCGGCACGGCAACGCCGTGGTGGAGCTGGGCCGACGATCGGCGGCCGGGCGGTGCCGACAGTGGCGACGGCGACGTTGCACAGGGGCGGCGTCGGGGTTTGGGAAGAATATGTCGGGGGTGTGCGGTGGCAAAGCCGTAAATATTACTTGACTCGTCTCCAACTCGAGTCAAAATAATATTTAAGTCGTAAGAAAAATTCCAAAAAAATTTGGGAAAAATCCCATAAAATCAAACAACACCAAAAAATCATAATGATATGCTCTAGAACTATCAACCCACCCAAAATGCCCGTAACGCGTCCTAATGCGGTAAACGGCCTAAAACTAATTCTACGATCCACTATATATAAAAATAAAAAAATCACTGGCACACTCTCATATATTCTGATAACTCATTCTGTTCTGTTGTGTTCATGACGTTATCATCATATACTTGGGTACGCATGACCCTCATAGCTCATACACGCGACCGGCATCGGCTCGGTACACGTGTCCTGAAACTGACTCAACTCGAAAAATAACGGTCGACCCGACCGGTTCTGAATATCAAACCCTAACTTGAATCGTGGGTTTTACAGCAGTAATGCCGAACGATTATGATAGCTCCGAATCTAGAAGGACTGTATAATGTTAGTGATTTGTAACTTGTTTCCATGAATTGTTATTGACTTTAATCAAACTTGACAAATTTATAACTTGTAAGTTTGTACTTTTATTCATCGTGTGGAAGAAAGTTAAATGAGATGGCTCTCATGTATTTTAATTGTGATGTGTTGCCGACTTCATCAATATAATTTAAATGTTATCAGAATATATAAGAGTTTGCCATATTTTTTAATTATAGTTGATTGCAAAATTATTTTTTAATCTTTTACCGAGGTAGGACACATGATTTCAGAATATTGACTCGAGTCGGGACGGAGTCAAGTTTTTATTGACTCAAGTGGGGACTGAGTCAATTTTTTATTGACTTGACTTGAGTCGATATTGAGTCATTTTTTTATTTACTTGACTCGATTCAATACCGAGTCAATTTTTTATTTACTTTACTCGAGTCGATATCGAGTCAATTTTTTATTTAATTGACTCGTGTCGATAGTGAGTCTAGATTTGTTTAACTCGAGTTGAGCCCGACTGCAGCCGCAAACAGGGGCGAGGGTGGTGGTGGCATGAGGCAGCAGGGGGCCGCGATCGAGGGGTATCTGGGGGCAGTGGAAGGGCGGGTGTGAAACCTGTGACTCGAGTCAGGGTTTCATAGCCTCAACCGGTTGGTTCGACCGTTAATTTCGGTCGGATCAATTTTAAAACACGAGTACCAAGCCGAGGCCGGTCTTGTGTTATGAAACTTGAGAGTTATGTGTGCCCAAGTATGTGATAATAATGCTAGTAAGACAGTAGCATAATAAGTTATCACAATATATGAGAGTATGGAAGATTTTTCTTTATTTATTTTAATTAAATTGTAGAATTATTTTTAAGCCGAATAACGTATTAGGGCACGTTACAGGTAATTTGGATGGGTTATTAGTTATAAGCATGTCATTGATGTGTATTATATTTTATGAGATTTTTCCTTATTTTTTGGATTTTTGGTAGAATTATTCCGAGTTACTATTACTTTTTACTCGAGTCAGAGTCGAGTCAAATTATGAAAAGACCATTTGTTGTTCTAGACGATCATTCGTTTTCTTAAATGACCATTTGTTTTATTAAACAACCATTCATTTTCTTAGACGACCATTTGTTTTTCTAAACAACCATTCGTTTTCTTAGACGACCATTCGTCTTTCTCTGACATCTATATATTTCACACTTCTGTCATTCAATCACCATCATCATTCTCACTCAACTTCTTTCTTTTTCTTTCTCTTTCTTCCTTTTTCCCCACAATCTTCACTTGAGCAGGCTATCATCGTGTGACTGATGATTGAGTATAAAATTTTATTCGATTTAATTATTTAAAATTGATATTTATTAGCACAATATGCTAGGATTGATTAATTGTTGTGATGAATGTTTGATTATAGTTGAAGTGATGATTTGCATGATTTAATTAATAGTGAATGATTATTAGTGATCTAATTAAGTAAGTAAATTTGAGCATATTAACTGACTACAACTAACTTATAAAAATGTAATAAAATTAGGATGAATAGGATGAGATATTTTTATTGATGATTGTTTGACTATTGTTAGATAATGATTGGATTGTATGTGTGGTGTTCATGTTAAGTTGATGCTTCATTTAGTTAGCGGGCGCTAACTTCTAAATTTGATGTGTAGGTACGGAGTAGGAGCTTGCCGCCTAGGCACGTGGATACGCTTGGAGTTTCTATCAGGTCTATTTAGGACTTGCTTCTTATTTTACGCTCTACTCTATTATGTATTATTTTATTACTTGCAGGACGAGTTAAGTGGCATTTTATTGGATCCTACTTAACCCGGGTCATTTAATCAATCGATCTTCCAGATTAATAACCTTGAGGATGAGATCCATCGACTATCTTTTCAAAAACAAGATCTATAACAAGTTACCTTCAGGCCTATTTTATGAATCCCTACCAAGACTTTTATATATATATACATAGCCCGCCGGCCACCCTTGCCCCCTCCACCCCCCCTGGCCGCCCCTGCCCCCCTCCTGGCCTTGCCCAATGCTGCGGCTCCCCCCCACCCCCGCTCAGCTATGTCCAGGCGTCTAACCGCCGGCCCTTGGCGAGGTTGCCAGTGGTTGCGCGATGGGAGGAGGGAAAAAATAGGGAAGAAATAGAGGAGAAAACGGGTGATGGTAATTTTGTGATAAAAACTTACTTGATTTCGACTCGAGTCAATAATATGAAATAAAAAAAATTTTAAAAAATAATTATATAATAAAAATTTGACTTGTTCTCTATTCGAGTAGATAGAATGAAATATTTTTTTAAAAATAAATTCGTAATTAAAACTTGATTCGACCTCGATTCAAGTCAATAGTATGAAATAATTTTTTTAAAAAATAAAGTAATTTTGTAATAAAATTTTTATTCAATTTCGACTTGACTCAATAATATGAAATAATTTTTTTAAAAAGTAATTTATTAATATAAATTTTTACTTGATATAATATTGGGAAATTATTTTACGAAAAAATTATTTCATACTATTGACTCGAGTCGTGATCGAATCAAATTTTTATGAGGAAATTATTTTATTTTAAAAAAAATTATTTTATACTATTGACTCGAGTCAAGATTGAGTAAAATTTTAATTACGAAACTAATTTTTTAAAATTTTTTTATTTCTTACTGATAACTTAAGTCCGGATCAAGTTTTTATTATGAAATTATTTTATTTTTTGAAAAAAATTTATTTCATACTATTGACTCAAGTCGAAATCGAGTAAGTTTTTATTATAAAATTAACATCCCCTGTTTTTTTCCTCTGTTTCTCCCATGTTTCTTCCCTCTCCTACCGCGCAACCGCCGACGACTTCACCAGGGACCGGTGGGTAGACACTTGAACGCGGCCGGGCGGGGGTGGGAGGAGCTGCAATGTCGGGCAATGCCAGGAGGGGAGGCTGCGGTGCGGCCAAGGTGGTGGGGGTAGCGGTTGGTGGGGGCGTGGGCGTGGCGGGGGCAGGGGACAGAGGCGGACCGCTGCTGCTGGCAGTTGTGAGGGGTATGGGGGCTGTTGTGGACCGTTGGATCAAATCCAATGGTCCATATAGGGCAACGCATAGTAGCGCTGCCCTATGTATGTATATGTAATATATATATATATATATATATATATATATATGCGCAAAATATTGTATAATTTTGAGTGAGTAATTAAATAAATCTATTTTTTTAATTTATAATATAATTTGGTTATCCAATTATGGAAACGACTGAATTGAAATATTTAATTATTTTATTATTTTGTCTACAATTCTTTATTACCAGCTCCACACTTCTTCAACTATCACCAGAGTAAGGATGGTGGAGATAGAGATTAGATACGGGACAAGGTCGGCAAATTGCCTCTTTGTTTTCACTTCACTAACAAGAGCCCGCCTTCAACGAGGCATCCCAAAGGAGACTAGAGTTGTTGTTGGGTGGATCGTCTATCTCAGCTACTTTTTCTCCTCTGGTCTATTTTAGACTTGGAAAATTATTTGTACACTACTAAATTTTTTTTCACTTTTTCTACCTTAAATTTTATTAGTTTAAAGAAGTTTTCATATAAGCACAATCCATTTAATTAGTCTAAAGAAATTTTCATATAAGTATAATCCATGTGACTAATTTAATGAGCCAATCAAATTTAAAGTGCGAAGAGTGGGAAAAATTTTAATAATGTATATAGCATTACTCTACAATTTCGACGCTACATTATTAGGAAAGTATGACTTCGATTACAATTAGAAACTAGCTGTTGTTGTAATGAAGCAAGCATTTATTTAAGGGTAATGCCATGCACAACACAATTTTCCCCTACTGCCATATTTTAACTAATTTTTATTGAACTGACTTTGATAGCTTAAACTCCAATGCCCTGCTTCGTCTCTTTTGTCTTTAAATCTTCAAAATAATCCCCCCCATCATTGCATCTAGAGAGTCCAAAAAAAGTGGTGTACAAGTTTTGCTTTGATTCAAGGTCCGAAATGCCTTCAAATTATTTTTGGAGTAACAATGGACTGAAGTTGACCACTTCAGGTTGGTTTCGAATAAATAAATGTTGGACCAGGCCCAATAGCATATGTGGGCTTGCTTTTCTCTCTATGTGCACTGATTTGTGGGTGGTGCACGGTGTGCCAGTTCTAATTTGGGTCTTGGGCTAGTCACAAATCTGATCAGTTCTTGATCAACTCTTCACAGTCGCGAGCATGAACATAAAGCGGACACATACAGCTATAAACTGGCTTGACGGCGTCTTCTCTGGTGGTGCAATGCCAACTTCAGGGCTCCAACAACGGTAGTGATGGGAGACCGCTCAAAACGGTAGATCTCTGACCGATGAATGATTCCAATGCCCTGCTTCGTCTCTTTTGTCTTTAAATCTTCAAAATAATCCCAACAGTTCTTCCGATTTCGCACGAGGAAATTAGCACCATTGAGAATGACTGCAACAAGAACGAATTCCAAGTGACCCTCAACCCCAATCCTCACGGTTGCTGATTCCTTCTTTTAGACTTCCCACTTGTACTTCTATGCTTGTTGTTATAAAAATGACGGGTGACTACATTTGCTGCTCAAGTTTTTTATTGTTTTTCTTTTTTTATTTTTCTTTTTATTTTTTTGTAATTTTAAGGTCTTTCTTTGGCCTTTTTCTACCAATGTGCTGTCTGCAATTTTTTTTCCAGTCCGAGGCTACGTAACGGTCCGTTTTGATTGCCATTAAGAGAGGTAAAATGTGCGAAAGTTTTTTATTATTATGATTTATAAAGAGTTAATTATGATATAAATATTAGACATAAAATTTCTTTAAACAATTTCCTTTTTTCTCTTATATTTTTTATTAAAAATTTTATGAGGAGGAAATTTTCAATATGGGAAAGTTTTAATTGCATCTTATCTCAAGTACTCTATTAAATAAATTTATATTAAAAATAAATACTTTCGGCATGAAATATTATATACAGATTTCATAATTTTTCTATTTTTTATGCTAACCAAGCCTAAGAACAAAAAATGTAAAATAGTGAAAATTCCTCTTAAATTTAAATGAAATTATTCTCCATAGAGCTCTCTTATTGGGGACAAAGGATTGAGCACTCCAAGCAAGTAAAAGACCGCCAAAGAGGAAATTACTAAGAAAGTAAGAACCGACCAACTACGATTAAAACTAAACCATTCTATAACTTGATCTTATCTTAGAAAATTAGAAGATAATATTTTTGGGTTGTGCAATTATATGATTCACGAGATTTATGAGTTAAATATATTTTTAACACTACTTACGATTCAAGGGTGTATTGTATTTTACTAATGATTCAAACATAAATTTTTATATATTAACTTAACTACCGCCATATATGAGTTGGATTGGATAGTAAGATTGATTTTTTTTTCAAAAACAAACGGAGTCGATAGTGGCCATGAAGGCTAGATCCAGCCACTTCAGATCAGGATAGCCAAATCTAGCCACTCTTGGCTAGTTATGGCCACCAGCTATTTGGAGCGGTGTCGTTTTCTTGAAGCGGCCGGATCTTAACTGCCCTCGGCCAAAGGTAGATAGGGATTTGTCGTCATGGCCATATCCAGCCTTGTAGCTTAGCCTGCTGCGGACATGGACAAACCGGATTTAGCGCGACTAGACACGATATTTTTTTTAAAATATTTTTTATTTTAAAGAAAAATGTAATTAATTTAGTTTGGTTAATTTTTCCCCTAGCCTCTTAAAAACTAAATTTAAATAAACATTCAACAAACCTAAAGTAATTAAGTCATTCTACAAAAATAACTCTTGAATCGTGAATAACATACAATATACCTTTGACTTGTAAATGGTGTATTAAACCACCTTTTAATAGTACATGTGAGTGTTAGAAATGATATATAATGAGAGTACTAGGTAGTCTATCAGTGGGATTATTGTTGAATTGTTGATTTTAGGAAGTATTAAGGGGTTGTGTAGTGTGTCTATAGGATTGGCAGACGAGCCGAGCCCTCGACTCGATGTTAAGTGTTTAAAATATATAATATTTACCCATATTTTTAATATCATTTTGTACTTTCTGGGTATAAACATTATTAATTAAGTAATATTTTACTTTATTTTTTTAGTTAATTAATATTTTATTATCTACACTTAATTTTAGTGTTTTAATGCAAACAAAGATGAATAAATTAAGCTTTGGAATTGATTGGTCTTGACACTAGGAGCCACCCAATGGCTACAATTTATGGTGTTCAATAGAGTTGAAGAAACTTGAAGGGACATTATAATTAATTAGACTACATCGATTTTTGAACACCCTCTTTAAATTCTTGTATCTCCACTTCTATATAAAGAGGTGGTCATTTGTTGTTGATCATATCTCATTTCTTGGCTTCAGAGTGGAGTGAAAGTAGTAGTTTTAGTTTTTGTAATTTCTTTCATTTTTTATAATAAAAATTAGTTTCTTTTTATATTATTTTTTATTTTTATTATGGAGTAATCTTTTTATTTCGTTCTAGAGAAAAATGGAACTTAACATGACTTAATTGAATTTATTTCAAGCTCTTACTCTTTTATTCAATCGGATTGTTTGAATTATCTGAATTATCATGTTCTAAATGCTAAGAATAGATTGATCACATATTTCTTAGATCATGAGGTTTAATTAGATTTCAGGAGAAATTAATTAGATTAGTCATTGATAATTCATCATACGACGAGTCTTTTGACTTGTTTGTCGTTGTGGTCAGGATATACCAACAATATACACAACACCGTATGCGATTGTAAGGCAATTTTTAATATATTATTTTGTTGATTAATCAATTATCACTGGGAGGTAGAAATTGAAACAAAATAATAAAATTGAAACAAAATAATAAAAGCATGAAGGAGCGGGAGCCACCATGTCATATAATTATCCTATATCGACAATCCGAGGGAATAAAAGATAAGAGTAAGATTCGATAAAGATTAAATTGATGTTAAGGGAAATTCGACTCTAGAACGAGTTTTATTATTATAACTCTTTTTAATTTAAAGTTATTACTTAGATTTCTTAAAGTCAATTGTGTTTGTTTTATTCTTCATTTTATTTTCTTTAATTAATTTAAAGAAATTCATCTCCCTAACGAGTTTTATTATTATAACTCCTTTTTTTAATTTAAAGTTATTACTTAGATTTCTTAAAGTTAATTGTGTTTGTTTATTCTTCATTTTATTTTCTTTAATTAATTTAAAGAAATTCTTCTCCCTATGGGACGATACTCAATTTTATCATTATATTACTTGTTGTGACCATGAATACTTGCATGTCACTGAAAATATTCTAACACTCAACTCGGCAAGAATTCAAACAGCTTAAAAAGCCAAGCCAAGCTTAGCTTGTTCATTGTGAAACCTGAGCTTGGCGAGGCTCGTAGGCTCAATGAACTCAAGCCAGATTGAGCACATCAAGTTTTTTTTTGAATTTTGAAAAATATTTTCATTATTTTTAGTGACTTTTTTTTATTAATTTTTGGTCCACAAAAAATTAAAAATAAGACAATAAATTATTTTAAAAAACAAACTTTATTGATTAAAAAATAATTTGTATAAAATTGCATCATAAGTAGTATAAGTGCATCCCAACTACGTTGGCACGTACATACCTATATATAATCATGTGCAATTTTAATCTACAAATACAAAAAATTACATTAATTATCAGTGGTAATTAAAAAATAAATAAAAAACTCTTAAACAACATCGTCTACTTGGCAAACTTGTGCCACTTATTCTTCTTGATGAAACCATTCATCTAGGCACATTGTCGTTTCAACGACACCGAGAGTCAATTTACTTTGATCTTTCTTTATAACCCGATTACTTGTGCTCAACATTAACGGTTGACATAGGCGGCATTAGCAAGTCCTTCTCCATGACACTAAGAAAGAGAAAAGCATCGAGGTTGACCATTTCTTCTGGTCAACAGATTACTCGATCAAGAATATATTGCTCCAAGCCATTTGTGTCAGTCACGGTCTTTTCTTCTTGATCCCACATTGAGAAGAGAGGTTGAATTCTCAATGTTGATACATCGATGAAAATATGTGACCTAAATTTCTAAAACGACCGTATTTCAATCTTGATGCCTTATGCATTTTTTAAAATCATCTCTTACATCTTTCTCCTTCATTATATCATCATCATTTTTATTAATACATATGTTCAAACAAAATTGTTTCATATTAAACAATAGACCTTTAAATTTCATTGTAGGGTCCATTGCCAAATCTAACATAGGAAACAAAGGTAGTGATTTCAAGTATTTAAATTTTTCTTCCATGCTAACAACAAATATACCTCTTTATAAAAAAAACAATAAATATACTCAACAGGTCATGATCTCTATATTTTGCAAATTGTGGTATTATTTTAAATATATCATAAATAAACAAATGAGAAGAACAATAATAAGTTCCCAAAAGTTCTTTAGCGGTTTCATAAGAAACATCTAAAAAATCCATCATAAGTCTAGCAATAAAAAAATCAATCCGATCTAGAGTAATTGTCTCATCCTACTACAAATATCAACCCAAGATATTAATGCCTCTTCATAAAAATCATTAATTTTAGCATTTTGAAAGTGCTATTCCACCTATGTTGTGTGTCAATATCAATTTTTTTATGTTAATCCATCGTCTTTACAAATTTGTACTAGCATTAATATAAAAGCAAAGCATGTCTAAACCTACCCATATATTCATTACTTAATTTAAGTCATTCTTGAACAATTAAATTAATAATATATGTACTACATCTAATATAAAAAATCTTACTAAATTATAACCTAACACATCTAACAATAGTTTCAATCATTATATCATTATTTGAAGTATTATCTTAAGGTTACTTAAAATTCAATCTTGAATAGTTAAACCTCACAAAACCTCTAAAAAAATTAGTCATGTTAACATTGGAATGTAGATGCTCTAACATTTTAAAAGGAGCTTTTTATTAGAAAAGGAAGATAATTTTTTATATTACCTTGTTGTTGGGCAATTAAGTGTAATTACCAGAAAAGGGGGAAATGTGAATTGTCAAAAATACCCCTGCTTACAAATTTTTTTAAAAAACTTGAAGAGTGACCAGTGGCCACCCCTATTCCAGCCTCCCCAAGGTGATCAAGCCTGGGCGGCTAGATCCCAGCTGCTAGGCCATGGGCGGCCCAATCCCAGCCACCCATGGTCTAGGCCGCCTAAGGCTAGGCAGCCTAGGTCCGGCCACCCAAGGCCACAGTGATTGGATCACGACCGTCCTCGGTCTTGGGGGCCCGCTATTGCCAGCAACCGAATCTAGCCAACCCTACCTCGCTGGGTGGCCTACCGGTCGGCAACGGGTTGGGGATTGGTTTTGTTAATTTTTTTTTTGAAATTGGAGAAGTAGTCTTGCCATTATAATAAAATTTTCTTTTTTTGACAATTATGCTTAATATCGAAAATTTTCTTCCTTTTTCTAGTAAAAAACTCTTTCAAAAGTGATAAGTCTCTTTTTTAAAATCTAATTTTCATCGATAAAAGTTGCGCAAATACCAATATAACCAAGATGTTGCTTACTCGTCCACAAGTCTGCAGTTTGCTGTATAAGAAAAAAACATTCTTGAGAATTAAAAAGTTTTAAAATCACAACTCAAAAAGAATCATAATCTTTTATAACAACACCTTGACCGGTGTTCTAAGGGTCATAGCATATTTGGGATAGAGATACCGACAAAACTTGGCAAACTATTTATTTTCGGCAAAACTAAATGGTTATTTCGTACAAATAATCATTTTCATCACATTAGATCTCAACTCCTCACGATCTAAATGAGAATAAGAATTATAAATGCTAATAGTACTCCTGGTCATAGATAACCTACTTTGTTTAGGATCATTTGAGCCTTTTTTAGAGCACATTTATAACACGTCAAGTGAGAGAAGTATTACCTTGAACAATAGGTAAAGAATCGGGACAATACTTACATTTTGATTTTGCTTTTTTATTACCTTGTCCACGACTTGATCAAAATGGTCCCACATGGTAGAAAGTTTTTGCTTTGATTTGGCCTTGGTCGAGGGTGCTCCGCTTCAACACTACCACGTTCACCGGGTTGGGTCTCACTTATTGCAATTCATCAGGTATAACAACAGCCTGGCCTAAACCAAACTCGGTATCATCACCCCCTTGTAAGCCCAGCTCGTCAGTTCGGTGTTTTTGCGCTCAATTTTGTGTTTGGCTTGATCCAAATAGTACATGGTTGGTATGGTACTATTGGGATCCTTTGTTGAGTTTTGTGAACTTGGAAATTGAGTGTGTTTGTCATTAGGTTGTTCTCATTGGCCCCCATCGTCAAGCCGGTGCTTGTGTTTTTGCTTGTTTAGAGTAGCCAGCCGCCTATCGTGTCTAGAGTCACATTGCAAGTCAGTCAAATGTACCTCCAGACATTTTCCTTTTTCTCTCTCTTCTCTTTTCCTTTTTCTTTTGTTTTTCACCCTTCCTTTCTTTTTCTTTTTTCTTTTCCTTCCCCCTTTTTTTCTTCTTTCCCTTTTCTCCTTCTCCTTTTTCTTCTTTCCTTGTTTTCCCTTTTCCCCCTTTTCTCTTTTTTATTCTCCTGGCTGACCCTTCACTCCTCAGTAGCTCTTCACACCCTCCCCCAACCCTTCTTCTCTTTCTCCTCTTCCCTCCACTTCTCCTTCCTCCTTCTCCCCTTTTCTCTCTTCCCTCATTCTTCTCTCCAAGACGCCACCGCTACAGGCAACACTGGTGCTGCCGATTGCTGCCGCCATTCGTCGTCAACATCCCACCATTTCTTTCTTCCCCCCCCTCCCCCTCTTTTCCTCCTCCTTTTGCTCCCCTAGGTACACCCCTTTCCCCTCATTTATTTTTTTTGTGCATTATGCTTTGGGCACGTAGACATATAGAATTGTGATTCATCATATTATCATGTTACGTCATTATAAATGGTTTTCGAGCTTCTTGGTTTCGTGTTAAATGGTAGGCTGGATTAGGGACATTGACTAGGCTGCCGCCCAAGGGCCAAAAAGGTCGTGGGCTAAGGCTAACAACGAGGCAAGTGTAGGAATTTCGGATACAAAATTTCCTAAGGTGGGTAGATTGTGAAATCCTTCAACTTAGTCACATATCTAATACCTACTTGGCTAAGATAATGTTTATAAGTGAGAATTGATTATAAATCTTTAACTTGGTTCACCACTTTTGAAGAAATAACTTTGCCCATTAGTTTACAATTTGGGCTAGGTCGTTACACGAACTTCATGATTTTTGAGCCTCGTCCAATTTACCTCGTGTCGCATGCCAAATTAGAAAATTAACTAATTAATTTAAATTAATTTGTTGTAAAATTAGTTTTGGTGTGAAATCTTAAGTTAAATGATATTTTAACCTAATTATTGTAATTAACTGAACATTATCGGTTGATTTTAATTAATAACACAATTTGTAATTAACGGGTTCGGGTGTAGGTAGACTCGCTAACTCAAGCGGCTCTGCCAGAGTTTGCAGATCTTCAAGATCCATCGACTTTCAAGTTCTACATTTCTAAAGTCGATTTGGTAGAAAAATCACAAGGGTTAAGTTTAACTAAGTTCAATGTCAATTTCAATTGATTTCCATTACGTTTGTGATTAGCATGATAGGATATCTCAGTTAATTGCCTTGAGTTCTCTCAGGTGTTCGATATCTTAAGTGAGAGTTTAATTGTGCAAGTTAAATCCCGAAACTTATTTCATTAAATACCAAAATCTCCATTTTGACATATTTATTTATTTTATCAGAATCTCATGCAGTTTTTGGCATGTTCACATGTGATTAATGTGTTGACTTGTAAGTTTAAATTCCTGTCTAGATTATCATGTCATTTGTTGCATCTAAGACTGTTGCATGTCATTGCACGCACACATCATATAACCATTGAGTAGTGATCTAAATTTGCTAGGCCGTGCGGAATCGGGTTTGCCGTAGTAGGGCAAGGAGCTCTTCTTAGGTCCGTTAGGTCTCTGCCCTTGGAGGACTCTTCTTGGATCTCATTATCTATGTCATTTTAATGATTTTCCTAATTAATAAAACTTCGAGGTTGAGATCTATTGATGAGCAAAAGTCGTACTTTAGTGCTCTATGATTTGACCCTACCTAGACCTTATACTTATTCTATGATATTGGATTATTGGCGCATGCATGGTGGATGGGAGCATGACGCTAATCGAGGCCCAATTGGTACCCACCTATTGTGCTCGGTTAGTGGTTAATTGTGTGTATCTATATACTATTTGCTAGCAGTCTATCTCAGTGATTTAGCATGTGTGTGCTCTCTGTCGAGTAAATCTAGATCATGTCATGTCTTGAATGCATTCGGTTAGGCCCTATTGGCCATGGGTGTAGTATCATCAACTAGATTTCGGGTTATGTATAGTATCGACACGTTACCATTAAGCAATTCAATTCGTGTGTGTGATTAGCTCCGTGATTATGATTTGGCCCAATTGGCCTTGTTGTGATTAGACTGTGTGTGTGTGTGTAGAGAAGTCTTTGATTTCATTTCAGTTTTTCTTGTGGATAACTATAATATCTATTTATCAGTTTTGTTGTTTTCCTATATGTTATTTCAAACTCTGTAACATTCGTTACTGATATTTTATTATATATAAATGAGTGGTTGTGGCATTGACCGGTGTAGGTGTACTGATAATGAGGAGGTTGGAGATATTGGGCTAGTTGCGCTTGTGTTTGTGTGTTGTTACGTTCTATTTTATTTGTTTGCAGATATATCTTCCTCCTTGTTTTGTGAAAATTAAATAAGTTGTGAAAATTTTTTCCAATGTCCTAGTTACAGGGGAGACCAATGATTTTTTTCCAAGATTTTTGTGCCCCTTGTAATTTCGACTCATCTAAATGTCTTAATTTTATGAGACTAGTCTTAGAAGTCTTGCTTGTATTTTTAGTTTTGCTTGCACATTAAAGTTTCTTAGGTTTCTATTTTTCGACACCTTGGGTGGTTTAAATCTCTGTAAGTCAATTTTATATTTTAATTTGATATGAATTTACATTTCAAAGTTTTTTAATTTAATTTATTTTATTTTATAAGCCAAATCGAGAAGTTGTAATTTTAATATCAAACCCGATTTTTAGATGATTACGATGAAAACCTGTGATATGCGTAACTCACATCTCCTAGTCGAGTGATCAACCGCTTACGTCGCAGGTATGCTTGTTTTTATTTTTTGGTTACTTTTCTTCTGTGTTGTTCTGTCGTTGTTTTATGTTATGACATGATAAGACCTCAACGCCTCTTAAAACCTTAAACGGCGTGACATTGACATTGGCTAGTCTCCGTAATAGGCCCGTGGAGGAGACACCGCCAAACACTTCCACATTAGAGACAATTTCGCCGCCACCGCCATTTGTGGGGCCATCAATCCCACCTTTAATACAACCACAGACGGGACAGTTTGTAGTGCCGCAGCCACAACCTGTCGGGTAAAGTTCTTTTCCACCGCTCAGGAATGCCAATAATGCAGATGTGAGGTAGGCCAGTGGGAGCTCGTGTTCCTCGTGTCCAGTCTAATGATCAGGGCGAGGGGCCCAGGCTGACGCAATTTGAGCATGGGCGAGTAGGAGCACCACGTTCAGTTGTTCATACCCGCCAGAAATGAGATATGGAGCTCTTTTTGAAGAACGGCGGTAGCTTGTTCTCAAGATATACAGATCCAGAGGAGGCCGTTATCTGGTTTGACGACACCGAGGTGGTGTTCGACCACATGGGTTGTCCACCATGCTTGTGGGTCCGGGTAGCATCTCTGTAGCCGGTTGATTTTTGGTAGAGAGATCAATCCAGTCCGCCTATCTGGGAGGCCCTTCCTCAAAGCAGATATCATGGGAGGAGTTTCGCGAGTTCTACTATCAGTTCTTCTCAGCGAGAGAGGTTGAGGAGATGAAGTAGTTTATGGTACTGGCCGAGTACCATACCCGATTCTTGACACTTGAGAGGCCGGCTGTGGTGCCGCTGGGGCTGGGTGGTGCTCGGCGAACGAGGCGTGACATGGCGTTGGTGCCAGCGATGCGCAGGTTACGTCCACAGGGACGCGTATTGGCGGCTAGGTGGGGTGATCGGCGGTTGAGCGGGCCGGCTAGGCAGAGGCCGGGGTGGTTGCGCGGGCCGACTAGGCGAGGGGTGTGCGTTGCCATGCGACGCGGCGGCGGTGCTGGTGAGCGCAGTGGTGACCGGGGCGATGGGCGCCGAGGGAGGGCGTGCGTGGCGCCGACTGCCGGGGTGTGGGGTGGCCGCCAGCGTGCTGAACTTGGGGCGACAACACATTCCCGAGGGAACACGTGACCCATTTAAAGGCCACGTACGGCTACTCCACGCATAATTTTGGGAAAAAAATCATTTTTTTCAAACTTTAAATTTTGACACAAAATAGGTGTCAATGGTAAAATAATTTGTCATGAAATATTCAGTAACAAATCTTTCATAATTTCAATCACATTAATAAAAATGGTGCTATTAAAATTTCAGTAGGAAAATTTGTTTTTAACACCAAAAAGTAGGGTAAAAATAATAATAAATATTTAATTACCAAAATTTGGGTGACAACCGGGTGATAGGACCTTTTGATGATATATTTTTGTCACCGTATCTTTGTGACAAATACAATTTCAGTCGGACAATCAATACAAAACTTTGATTCTTTACACTTTCGTCGGACTTTCTCGGATTTACACTCGCCAACCGAGAGTTTGCCCTCTTTGATCTCTTCGAGCACCCTATTCCTTTCCGATCGTCATCTGTATGCCTCCAAATCGAAGTTATTGTAAGGTTGTAAAAATTGAAATTAGAATTGAAATCCGTTTTCAAGGGAGTTAGAATCGTAATCGGTCTAAATCAAAAAGGAATCAGTTCAGTTGAATCGTTTTGAATCGGTCATATATAATAATTTGATAACTCATAAGATAAATATATAAAAATTAAATATTGATGTCATTTTGATATTATTAAGTGTATTATATTTTATAATATTTTATTATATTTTTTGGATTTTTTTAAATTATTTTTAATTAATTATTAATTTTTTATTCTAATCGGAACCAAGTCAACTTCTAATTACGAAAATGATACTCCTGCTCTTCACCCCCGCTGTCCCCACCCCGCCTCCCCCATCGCCCCACCCTGCCCGAACTCCCCCGCTAGCCCGCCCTGTCCCCCTCATTGCGCATCTGCCACACCATGCCACCCTAGTCTCGTCGGCCCCGATCTGTCCCCTCGCTGGCCTCACCTCCCCCGCAGGTGTAAGACCCGCGACTCGAATCAGGGTTTTATAGTCGTTAGCCGGCCCGTTTGACAATGGTTCGAGTCAATTCAGCTTTCAGAACACGTGTGCGGGGCCGAGGCCGACCGTGTACACATGCTATGAGGGTTCATGTATACCCAAGTATCGATGATAGAGTCAAATACGTATCAGCAGACTGAGTTATCAGTAGATATGAGAGTATACAGTTGATTTTTATTTTTTTCATGTTGTGACCGTAGAATTAGTTTAAGCCAAATAACGTATTAGGATGCGTTAGATGGTCTTTGGGTAGGTTATTAGTTATCCAGCATATCATTTGGATGTTGTGTTGTTTTGTTTGATTTTATAGGATTTTTCCCAATTTTTTTGAATTTTTCTAGGATTTATTCCTAGTCAGTTATCATTCTTGACTCGAGCCGGTGTCAAGTCAAGTCTTATTTACAACTTTGCCACCACCATATACTTCTCATCTTCCTCCCCCAAACCTGACGTCTTCACTGCCTCAAACCCTAGCCGCCGCCCTCAAGATTTTTGCCACCACCGCTGACGGCACCTCATCACGATCGACGCCTCTCAGCCAGGCCGTGCCGTCGCCCTGTCACCCCGACCAAGCCCAGCCACCGTCCAGCTGTCGCGACGTCAGAAATTGCCACGATTTCACAGCCAATCCTGACACGATTCTGCCGCTGTATGTGCCGAACCACCGCTGCCTTGATGTCAAAGCCCATCCCCTCGACCTTCCTTACAGTTCTCCCCTTTCTAGCGCCACCGTCGAGGCCGGCCGTGGATTCTATCGGAGTGACCGACCGCCCCGACCGAACTCGACCTCGTCGTCGGTGGCCATCGCCGCTGCGGCTTCCCATGTCGTCACCACCATTGGGTCAAGCTCGCCGAGACAGTGCTAACCCCTACCTCCGATTGCCCCGCCGGACCAGTCGCCGAAAAATGACCGGAGGTGCTGAAAAACGCCGGCACAGTCACCGGAAAACCGCCGACTAGCTTTCACCGCCTTTGTCCGTTGGTGCCGATTTCAATGCTGATCGCGAGGTGGTTCTTCCTTCTTTTTTTAGAATTATTACATACATGTTGTGGTCATGGTAGCGTATTGAAATTAATTTTATTAATTTCATGATTTTAGTTTAATTAACTGTGAATTATGATAAACATGTGATGATTAGTGTAGATTGTGTTGCGTGATGTAAATGCTCGCTCATGGAATTGTTAGTAAATAATTGAATAGTTAATTAAATGTTTGTTAACTAGTTAATTTATGAATTTGCATGATTTAGGTTTTATTGATTAAACCATTGTCACCAAATTAGAATAGGTATGCTTTGAAATTGAAATTAAAAGTGTTAGGTAAAAAGTAACATAGGAAATCATAAAATTATTAACATGCTTGACAATTAGAGATTTATTGTGATTGTTGAGATGATTGTCATGTTTGATTAGATTAGTGTATGCATGTGGATATATTAGTTATATAGGCGTGCATCATATATGTATGGGCGTTAGTAAATAGTTATGTTCATGTAGGTTCGTTGCAGGAGCTCGCCATCTAGGCACGAGACTGCGCTTGGAGCTTCTGACAGGTCCGTTAGGACACGCTTCTCAGGTTAAATCGCTCTACTCTATCGGTGATTTGATTTATTGATCGTAGGACGTGTCAGGTGGATGATTTATCAGACCCCACCTAACATGTGCCATCTGGTCGGTTGTTTTCGGAATTAATAACCCTCGAGGATGAGATCCCTCGAGCTTGTTTTCGAAAATAAGATCCACCTCAAGTTGCCTTCGAGCCTATTATAATAAATCCCGACCCAGCCCTATAAATAGTTTTATTAAGTTTTCAGTGAGACAAGAGAAGATGAATCAGACTTGCATGTGCCATGAAAGGATGCCATGCCAGTCAAAGCGGGCTCTGGTTAGTGCCAGCGGACTGTTCCATTCCCGATGGATCCTGACAATTCCGTGTTTGAGTTCGTTACACCCAGAGAATGTGGAGGTTTACGGGTACTGTTGAGTAGAACGCATATCTGGTCTTGTGGTTCAAAGGGTACTAAAGGTGACTGCCTGAGAGTGCTCGGCCTTCGTGCTCAAGGCCAAGAGTAATATGGAGGTTCGGAGAGGGCTTAGGATAAAGTTTTACGTGAAGTACTGAAAAAGAAGTGCCGAGAGCAGCACAGTACCATATAGATCAGGATGCTGTTGAGTCAGCTGCTCAACGGCTCCTTTATAGTTGCCCTTATGAGAGTTCTTGAGGAAGAGATATGATTGTTTGCTTTCCATGAAAGTTTGCTCTCATATTTCAGTTTGATATTAGTTATTTCTAGACCAGTGACACTCGTTGCTGACGTTTTTCTACTATATGTAGGTAAAAACGATGAATGGTGTATGCCGGCCTTGACGAAGGATTAACGCTTGCATTACACACACATACCTGGCGCCGCGTCGACTTTTACGTAAGATGTGATGTGATTGGCTGTTGTATTAGATTTACATGTTTGCGTATATGTGCATGTGTTTGTGAGGCTTGTATGCCTTGTTTTAGAAATGCTTAGAAATGTTTTGAGAAAAGCTCTAATGATGTGCTATGCTGAAATAAAAAGGAACCAAATGAGCTGAGTATGAAATTCCAGGTCGGCTAGACCCAATTATAAGATGTGTTGTTGCTTAAATCCTATTGTGGTGTGTATTATGGTTTTATATATATACCCTATAATGTGCCATGTTTTTAACAGGTCGTCCTTTTATTGCACTTTTAAGGGAGGCTTTGTCCGTTTCATTCCAGGTTTTATGAATTTTGTTGCTATTTTAATTATTTTGGTGTGCGGTTATTGCATCATGACATTCATGTAGTATCCTGTTAAGGGTTTTGCATATCATTCATATATTGTTTGCGCATTAGCGGTGTGCTCCATCTTGAGACGTCGAGAGGGTTATGTCGTAGCCGTTTAGGTTTTGGGTCAGCCAACTTAATCGGTTTACGAGTAGTTCGATCTTTTATAATAATTCTAGTCCGGGTTGAGAGTAAACCGGATTGGGGTGTTACAATAGGCCCCACCCCCACTCCGGTCGGCCCTACCTCCCCCTCCGGCCCTACCCTGCCCTACTGGAGCGCAGGGGCGGCAACGGCGACAAAGGGAGAGTAAAAGATATTTTCATCATTATAAACTTTAAATATCTATTTTGCTTATGTAAAAATAATGTATATAATATAAAATCAATAGTATTTTAATAATTTACTCAAAACTAATTTTACCCCAAATTTGAATTGGATTCCGCCCGAGCCGATTCTGAGTTGAATCGGCCAATTTTTCCAAAAGTGAGTTATTGTCGCCAAGGTACGGGTCAAGGCTGTGGTTTGGTTATGGCTTCCCCATTCCCCAACAATTTCATGTAACTATCTTAGCCATGCTGTTGTGCCCTTAGTTGTAACTGACAAATATAGAACTTAAATTGGAGGGCTTAAAATCTAAAATTTAAAATTTTGGGGGAAGGGGCTAGAGGGTTCGAGACTTGACCACTAAGCCTACACCTCCGATAAGTTTTTTTTCTGGAAAAGATTTAAAGAAGTTGCACCTTTTTTTTCAACTAAGGAACTTAGATGATAGAGAGCAAAATAATTTTGAACTTCGCGAACCTTCGTCACAATAAACAGGCATACACGGTTTAGCTCCAGAAGACGCGAGGAATAAATAATCCTTCCCATGCATTGTCAGAGTGGAATCCCGACGTTTCCCACGTTTCCCAGCGTAGCGCCCTTCCCAACTCAAAAACATTTTAAAAGACGAAAACATTCAACATACCCTAAAACAAAAAACAAAAAAACAAACACTCGATCTAGAGATTGCATGCGTCTCCTCGGGGCTCGAAACAACACAAAACACACACACGTTGGCAACATGCATGGCACTTACCAATAGCCATTTCGGTCCTACCACAAATATTATAAAAAATATTATAAACAACATATAACGTCTTTCTTGTATTAATACTAAGCACAGAAGTTTTATGTCACAACCAAATTAACACGAACCCACTAGAAAAGAGCCCACAAAAGAGCCGACAAGCCTCAAGCTTGCTTTTAAACATTAAAAAAAAGACTTAAGTTTGCTTTAGACCATATTAACATTATGTTAAGAGGATGAAATGTTTATTGGACTCGATCCAACTAGCACCAAATTACTGAGGATTTGGCGGCCGACTATTTGCAGCACAGACTCTGGAGCCCCACTCCAGCAACTCTTTGCTGGTATCATCTTTGTGAAGAATGACCTCAATGAAGCAAAAGCAATCCTTCTTCTCCCCAGTTGCAGTCTCTATTGCTTCCTTCAACGCTTCTTCGGTTTGTACCTGTGAACGAAAAAGGACCAATATTGCTCAGGTTTAGAAGCAGTACATATCATGCAAACAATTGCAACGCCATTCATGGGTTTTTTGTACCTTGGCAGTCCAGCATTTGCCCTCGCCGTTGTGAATAGCTTCAACCAATGCCGTGTAGTTCCAATTCTTGATCACATTGTAGGGTCCGTCGTGGATTTCGACCTCAATTGTGTAGCCACCATTATTAATAAGGAAGATGATGCTGCTCTGCCCAGAACGGATCATTGTTGATACATCTTGTGCTGTGACCTACATAATCAGGTCATTCATAGAACACAACCAACACCAAAAACTCATTTTTGAAAGTCATACATAATAAACCTACTATACAATGAGATAGATTAAGACCTGGAAGCTGCCATCTCCAATGCAAGCAATCACCCTTTTGTTTTTTGCTGCTTGTGCGTAACCAAGCGTTGCTCCCACAGACCATCCAATTGATCCATATTGCATTTGAAACTCATACCTGCAGTTTCACGTTCTTATTTGGAAGCACTTAAGAGAGTGAATGAAACTAAGAAAAAGCCAGTAGGAACCTAGTTTCAAATTACCCGCATCCTTCTGGCAATTTCAGCTTCTGGCAATTGAACCATGAGTCTCCGGTTTCAGCAATGACAGCAGTTTCACCGGACAACATTTTCTGAATGTGCTTAAATAGCACATTAACCCTCAAGGGCTCATTGGGCCGGGACTCAAGTGGTAAACCATCTGGAATAAATATCCTTTTATAATTCTCATATGCATTGGTGTTGAGCTTGATCCGTTTAGCAAGAGCTGAGAGGAAGTCTTTCATCAAAATACAACCAAATGCTGGACCATGACCAACAACCACACACTCAGGTTGAATCATAATAGCCTTTTCCTTTTTGAGGAGAAGAGAGTAACCAACAGAGCTATAATCGTTGAAGATAGGTCCGGCAAAGACATAAGCATCTGCAGATTCAACAATTTCATTGCAAAAGGCGGTGCTAACAGACCCCCAGTAAGTGCCGATGAACCGCGGATGAGTTTCAGGTACTAGACCTTTCGCCGATGGCATTACCGCAACTGCGTAGCCGGAGGCATCAGCAAATTCAACAAAGGCCTTGCCTGCTTTGGCCACCCGGAGTTTTGGACCAGCAACTAGAACAGGCTTCACAGCCTTGTTCAAGAACTCTGCAGCAGCCTCAACTGCTGCTTCCAGACCCATTTGATTGCTCACCCTGCAAATCAGATCAGTAAAAAAAAGTAAAATTACTGAGCTCAAAACAAAAAAGAAGTTTATTCAGAAGTCTGTAACAATTTATAACAACTTCGTCTTCATCTTCATCCATTTGATACCGCAAAAGGTGTTGGGATGCCCTAAACTAAGACCCATTACAATTACAAAATGGTAAAAATTTTTATGGTCAGATGCCATTCTTTACCCGACGTCTCCTCATCCTAGACCAGCATTACAGGAGTTAACAATTTATAACCACTAGTAAAAGAAATTTTGGAATCATGCATAAAGCTAATAACAAATAATATAACGAGTCCAAGCAACTGATCAGAGAGACGACTGATATAAAAAAGTAACATACCTTCAGCTAATAACAAATAATATAACGAGTCCAAGCAAGTGGTCAGAGAGACGACTGATATAAAAAAGTAACATTCATTCAAGCATTCGTGAATGGATAAAGGAGTAACATAAAAAGAGGAACCGGAACTGGATGTAAGTTTTACACAATGAGATGATCTCAACTAGACACTTTCAAACTAAACATTTGGAAACAGAGAGACGACTCTTCAAAAAAAACATAAACGTTGTCATACAACACAGGGCATATCATCTCCTATTTTTATCAACTTCACAAAGGTGCATTTGATAATTCATACAATGAAGGAAGTAACATTCCCTATTCCCTCCCCAAAGAAAGGCCAACAAAAAAAAAAAGAGCTCATGATCTAGAACTCTTGTGACATTGCTGGGCAAATGCTTAAACAAAACAAATTTCATGGCCTAAAATTGAATAAAAACTTTGAAATGCACAAATCTTAACAAGTCCACCCACATGACAATTCAAACAAAAAGTTAAAAAGTCCATTGCTAGACTACTTTTTTTAAAAAAAGAAAAAATTCCCATCATATTTCAACTCGTTGGAAAAATTGCAACCTAACATCCATTGAATAAGCCGCATGCATGCAAACAAAATCCATTAAATATACTGCATCTATGCGAACAAAACAAATAGTATGCTTTGAAAATCAACCCAAAACCAAAAACTTCAGAAATAAAACAAAATAACAATAAAAAAAATCAAATAAGAACTGTTATAATTACTTGGGGGAGAGGCGAAAGGGGACTGGTTCTCTGGCAAAAGTGGGGTGTGGCAGGCCGGCAAGATTACAGCTAATGCTGATATACACCGGCTTACTCTCCTTGAGCGCCGTCGACACCGCCGTGTCGATCTGCTCGTGCGCGTCCTCCAAGTTGTTCACCACCGCCTGGTAGCACGTCACAGTCTGGAAGCACCGCAGCTCCTGGCTAAAATCCGGCAACCCGATCGTGTGGTGGAGGATCCGGCTGGTGCCGTAGTCGTTGGTGTTGGGGCCGCCTACGATGAACACGACGGGGAGGTTCTCGCTGTAGGCGCCAGCCACGGCGTTCAGGACGCTGAGGCCGCCGACGGTGAAGGTAACGGCGCAGGCGCCGACGCCGCGGGCGCGGGCGTAGCCGTCGGCGGCGTAGCCGGCGTTGAGTTCGTTGCAGCAGCCGACGAGGGAGAGGCCGGGCTCCGCGATGAGGTGGTCGAGGAGGGTGAGGTTGAAGTCGCCGGGTACGGCGAAGACGGAGCCGACGCCGATCTGGGAGAGGCGGCGAGCGAGGTGGCGGCCGAGTGTGGCGTCGGCGTAGTTCGGGAGGGGGGGAAGGTCCCATGGGTGGTAGTGGCTGTGGTGGGGGAGGTGGGTGGCCGAGGTCGTTGCAAGGGGGCTTAGCCGTGTCTAGGCTACAAATCTTGGCGGCCATGGTGGCTTTGGGGTGGCTTTGATTGATCGTGTTTGCAAATGGCACGTCTATGATAAATGTGGTGGAGGTGGTGTTGGTGGTGATGGGAAGAAGGGGTGCAGTGTATGCTTATATTAGGCATACGGGGAGGAGATGGAAGGCGAAACGGTGGGCTAGATAGAACGGGTTTGGCGCCACCGCTGCACTAACTGGATGTACTCGAGCAGCGGTGGCATTTCTTTTTCTTTTTTCTTTTTTCTTTTTTTACATTTGGGGTGCCTTCCCCTAAATTATAAATTATTTACAGTTAGGTGGGAGTTTTGGATCCCATGATATATGTACTTTTTGTTTACCATCTATCACTGGCTTAAGGATTTGCTTTAAACAAAGTGTTACGGTGAACATAATTTAAATTAAACAAAATTAACTTATTTATTATAATTATTTTTTAAACAGTACTCTTTTAAATAATTTCTACCCATAATTCAAGTGCTACCCAAGATTTACTTTAGCACTTGATGCTGTAACACGCTTAGCCTTATGATTGACGACGGGAAAAAAGAAAAACAAATTATGAAAAAATATATTTTAAATATTTTCATTATTTTAGTTTGCAAAAATAAAAAATAAAAAAGAACCTACTTTTTATCATGGTAAAAAAATCTCCTCACAATTATTTTCTCATAAAAGGTATCAGAAAATAAGAAAGTGAAAATGTTGTTACATAAATTTTTGTTTCCTTTTAACTGAATATATGAGAAAAAATAATTATAAAATTTATTTCTTTTTATTTTCTTCCATTCCCCCAATCCCATCCCATCCCCCCCCCCTCTCATATCCACTTTCCGTATTTTATGAATTTTGAGTTCAAATTTTAATAACGCCGAAGGCTTCTATTAAATTTAATTTTGTTTGATATTTGATTTTATTTGGTTCAAGTTAAAATATGATAGAATTAAATTAAGTGAGGACAAGAATATGAGCTTGATGTTATACATTGTATAAAATGTTTTGTGTGTTTTCATATGGTCATTTACATTTAATATGAAAATAATTCCTGCTATATTGTTGATTGTATATGATAATAAATAACTTGCATTTAATTCAAATTCAGCTCAATTTTACTCTATTTTAAAGCCAAATAAATCGAGTTTAGGTATACGTGAATTGGACTCAATTTGATGGATTAGCAACCTCACTTTTTTTTATATTGAAAAATATTAATAGTTTTAATATTATTAATCTTGTGGATATTGCGATACTAAAAAATTGGTTTTTGAGAAAAAATATAAATTCGTTGCAGAGAAATGCGGAATATGAGATTTTTGGGCTAAAGCTTTTTGAACTATGATGAAAATTTTGGGCCTAATTTAATTACTGATTATTTAATATCACTTCAGGTAAAAGACTCAATAAAAGCTAAATCTAAATCTCTAGTTGAACATACAGTGTTAGATTTTCAAACGTGGCTCTTAAATTATTCTTGTATTCAAATGAAAAAAATAAGTTTAATTTTGTCTAATGAGTATTTTTTTTATTTAATAAACAAACGGTAAATTTAAACATGACTGAAATAAAAATTAAAAAATAATTACATACAATAAAATTAATAATAAAAAAATTTCTCTTTTCCAAAGAATCCCTGTTTTAATACATACCACGCACTCTCATACTCACCCTAAAAATAATACCAATTTTATACCATTCTCTCGGGGAATTTGAAATTCTTCCATTATTGAACTGATAGACCATATAAAGAGATTACGACAATGTAAATATTATTTCCCATAAAAAATAATTTTAGTGGGCCAACTTGGTGGCAGACAACTCCAAAAGGGGAACAAGAATCAGGAAACGGTTTCGTCCACGTAGTTGGGGAACGCAGTATCGTAGGCAGGCAGTTTTGGCGCCTTGACGCTGGTTTTCTCCTCAAAGCTTGTCCGTATTAGGTAGGCCCCATCTTAATCAAATAAATTAATCATCTCAAATCAATTAAAGATTGCCTTGGGAATTAGTCTCCAATTTAGTAACGTCTTGAGCAGTAAGACGGGCCGACGTGAGACGTTGAATTTGATGGCGTCATGAGTCAGTTTTTACTATGAACCGGGGTGTGGAACACGAGTTCAAAGAGAAGGTCCAGAGTCATCGTCGGCCTCCCACTCTGCATGAATGAGGCCTTATTTGTAAGTCTGCGGACAAAGAAAAATCTTTTTAATTGCTTCTACACGGTGAAACCACGGTTGTATAAATCGGCCGATTTAATTCGGAATCGCTAATTTAAATTAGATCGATAGTGATCCTATTTAAAAAATAATGTGAATCGGCTAAGCTCGAATCAGTCTGTGAATCGGTTGATTCCAACCAACAGTGGGGAGGCAATAAGGGCGGCGACTGGCGACCAGGGGGGCCAGGGCCGGGGGCAATGGCGACATGGGACGGGTGGCAACGGCAAGCGGTGAGGAAGGCGACGGGGCGGGGCGAGCTGCAAGGGTGGTTTCGAGGTGGCGCAACGGGGTAGAAGGCGAGGAGGGGGGGGGGGGGCGATAGGGCAATAGGGCGGCGAGGGCAGCGATGGGGTGGGACAGGGGGCGACGGGGCGGTGGCGGTAGTGGGGGAGAACGAGGGATGAAATATAAGTAGCACTCTCGTAATTAAAAGTTGACTCAACTCCGACTCGAGTCAAAAATAATAACTAACTCTAAATAATTTTAAAAAATCCAAAAAATATCATTAAATATAATACACATTATAACATGAAAATTACATCAGAATCACATATTATATACTAATAACCCACTAATTTTGATTAAATTAAAATTTTAGTATATAACTGATTCAGGCTGATTCAACTGAATCGATTCCTATCTCATTTAGACCGATTCCGACTCTTTTGAAAACCGATTTCAATTCTGATTTCAATTTTTACAACCATGGGTGAAACTAAAAATATTTTTATATTTTTTATCATATAATTAGAAAAAAAACATAAAAGTCCACGGACAGCTTGTCTTCCTTGTCAGCAGACCAACAAATCTGGTTTCTCCATGGCCTACTGTGAGCAACAACGTGAAGTTGGACGCGTAATTCACAAATTTGAACGCCAAGGCCCGTTAGGTTCCAAAATCTTGTAGTGCAAGTCATGAATTTGTTTTTTGTTATGATCGTTAAAAAAATTGGAATCGGACGTTGAATTAGACCAAAAAGAAAATATTAAATCAGACCAATTTATTAAAAATTAGATAAAAATTGGTTTAGTTGAATTAGTTAAAATTAATAAATTATTAGTTATAAAATATATTATTTTAATATTATAATATGTATTATATTTTATATTATTTTTTAATATTTTTTAGTTTTTTTTGAATTATTTAAAATTAGTTATTATTTTTTATTTGGAAAGGAGTCGAATTAACTTTTAATTACAAAAACGCTACCGATAATTTCTTTCCCCCTCATTCTCTCTCCCCGATCATTGATGCGCCACTCTTCCTTCACCCTTACCCTTGCCGCCTACCCTCTCCGCCTCTGGCGTCTGTGCCACCGATCATGGGCACCGCTCCACCCCGCTCCTCCCCCCATCACCAGCCGGTCCCACCAATCCCTAGCACCCCCTGCCCTGTCCCTACTGTCGGTGACCCTACATCATCGCCCACCCTTGTTCCCCCCCCCCATTGTTGCCCTCGCCGCCCAATCCTTCCGCCACTCCCATCCTTACCCACCTCCCCAAATAGCTCAAATCAGTCAATTCACAAACCCAATTTTAGTATGACTGATTTGCATATTTTTTGAAAACAGAATTCTTTTGATCCAATTTAAATCAATCGATTTTACTTGGACCGATTTTTACAACCATAGTTACTATTGATCAATTTTTTTATGCGGTATATTTATTTTGGTTAGTCCAGAAAATAACATAAATAATATAAAAATTTTAAAATAATCAATTTTACAAAAAAATAATTATATTTAATGTATATATTTCATAAAAAAATGTTCAATTAATTATTTTGTATACAAAATAAGGATGATTACACTCAAGCGACATTGCAAGAAAATCATGATTACGTCGGGTGGGTAAGCGCGGGCACTCCTAGATATGTTGGAGGGCACTTGGGCGTAGGGCTGCAAGTGATTGACCGATTTAACGTTTTAACAATTATTTTAAATTAAATTAAAATAAAGTGGTAAAATAATTTTTTAACTGATTGAAAAAATGATAAAAAGTGATAAATTTAATTACACCATATTTATCTTAAAACGGTAGTGTGCCACTATCATTTTATTAATTTATCATTTTTTTATTTTTGAAAATAAAAATATAATTAAATTGATGAATATGAATAAAAGTAGTATTATTACTATATTTAATTAAAAGTTATATTATTATATCCTTTTAATATTTGGTTTAACATAAATAATAACACTAAATTTATGATTTTAATAAAGATTTATTCATGACAAAGACTTATTTAGTTTAAATCAAAATTTACCGACAATTACCTTTTTATCGTTGGTCAAAATAATCAAAACTCGATAACGATATACCGTCAAAACGGTAAAATTAATAGTCGAAAAATTGGTAAATGAAAATATTAAAAATAATAATTTTTGTAAATTTGATCTTTTATAAAAATTTTATACTATTTATATTTCTATCACGATAATCAAACAAATTGGAGGTTTCTTGGTTGATCACTTCATCTTGAGTTGAGCCTCATTGCAACCAATTCCGAGAAGCAAACTTCGGACGTAAAATATAAGTTGTTATTGCCAATTTATATAGTCCAATCATATGCATCGTTTTCACGTTCATTAGGAGATTCCAAAGTACGGTTTTAAATCCACCACCGGGAGAGTTTGAGGTCTACTAGTGCATTTCAAAAATGAAAATAAAATAATCTAAAATGTTTAACTTAAGATTTGGCAACTCGTATCGGGCAACCTATTGTCGTTTCCTGGGTTGTCTAATAATAAGATGGTAGGCCCAGCTGGGCCGGTGGCTGTTTAGCATCCAATGGGCCTGAATACCTCTGCGGAGGCCCGCTACAGTTTCATATTGGAAAACAAATTAAAATATTTTCAAATATAAAAATAAGCAAAAACCAAAAAAATTAAGTCTTGTTGAAATAGTTCCAAAAATGTTGATCACTAAATAATTATATGTATCTTTAAGATTTTGAGAATATAATAATACGATTACACTACATATATATATATACAGGAGATTAACTATGCGTGGTATGAATGTCAAATAAATTTTAGCCTTAGTCTTATCATGAAATAAATAAATATGAAGTAAAAAAATGCCTCATGTCAGTTCAGAAGCTCTTAACTTTAGGTGTCTATATATATGCCATAGTTTTACAAATTAAAAGCAAGACATGCTCAGTACCCTTATGGGAAACAATCATTTTTTTATTCAAATTATTGGGCACAAGGTTTTGCACTCTTGGAAAGCATCTCAATTTCTTATATCTTTCTATAACATTATTACTCAATTGAATTTAATATCTATGTATCTTTGCTTACAATTCTTATATATTATGTGTCACATATACAAATACAATGAGTCATAAAACAAATTGTTGTGCTCTAAAAATTTAGAAAAAATGTGAAAACGACTCCAAAAACTGCATATTTGTTCTGTGTAATTGGTTATGTGCATAGTTATTTTAGTTTGTTATGCTTTCTCTAAGAAATGTGTCATTAGTTTTCATGTGCCTAAAACATACGTGCTTGTGATCTATTTTGTAAATTTTGTAAAAAACACGAGTTTGATCACCTATATGTAGCAACCAAACCAACATTTCGGGCAACCGAACAATCATACTGATGCGTCACTTCAATTGGTCAAGCTGCAACCCAAGCTAAAATAAGGATTAAGCAAAACTCCAAAACTGAATTAGTTGTGTAGTTAAGTGTCACACTTCGGTCAGACCGAACTGCCGGTTGAACCACTTTGGGTTATGCTTGATTTTGCCAAACTCACAATGTGAACTCGTCATACTTTGAATAGAAGAAGAAATAAGACGTGATGCCGAGGGAGGAGATAATATAAATAACATTACAATTTAAAATAGTTAGCCTTTCAAAAGTAGTTATAATTACTATATTTTATATAAAAATACTTTTATATTTATTATTTAATATACAAATAAAATACAATTGCATTCAAGTAATTGCACAAAATGAACACGATTACTTTTAAATGGGTCACCCATGTCCTCTTCTATACAACCAAAACTTTTTCATCTCTTCAGATAAGAAGGAAAAAATTTTTCACATTGGAGAAATAATTAATTATAATCACAATTATTTTGAACATTTTATGAAATATATAAAATATATACTACTTTTGTAAGGCCGACCATAATAAGATTTTCATTTCATTTAAGTTATTTTTGTAAAACCCCAAATTTAGTTCAGAACTATTACTTGACACTCAAAATGAGGCATGACTAATAATAAATAAACAAATAAAACAAGTCAAATGAATAAAATAAAATGCCGATGGTAGCAAGGCAAAGACTGCCTCTAGCCGTGTTAGATAGAGGGAAGGATGGGGAGTGAGGTGGTGGCAGTGATTGACGATGTCAGGTCTTCTATTGGCTGAAAAATGGCAAGAAAATTGGCATATTGCCACCGGGA